>KI919504.1:12126-49679 GCA_000473525.2 Anopheles melas | reverse complement strand
GACCGACATGGTCCTACCAAGTCTTAGTCCTTACACAGGAGGACGGTTGTATGGTGTATGTATTTATTGAGTAATATAACAAAATATATCAAACTTCTTCTTCTTCTTTGGCACAACAACCGTTGTCGTTCAAGGCCTGCTTGTACCTATTAGAGAAGTGAGCTTGGCTTTCAGTGACTTATTGTTACCATAACAGGATAGTCAGTCCTACGTATGGGGGCACGGTATATTCGGGGCTTGAACCCATGATGGGCATGTTGTTAAGTCGTAAGAGTTGACTACTGTACCACCAGACCGGTCCATATCAAACTACTTCACTTTTTATCAAACCATCACACGTTTGTATATTTGTAAATATTGTTTTTAATTAACGGATCTCATAAGCCCCCTTGACTTATACAGGTTACAACAATACGACTACCACATATGGTTTACATATTGTCACACTTACGCACAACGATTACAAGGACGCTAAACATTCAGAAGAATAAACATTTATGGAGTAATATTAGCAAAACATATTTGCTTTTTTTATCAAAGCTAGTTTTTGTCCTAGTTAAGCTGTGTTCACTTTTACTTTCGAAACATCGCCTAATCTGACAGATGGTTGGAAGCGTAGAAATGATTTAACTACATCACTATCACTAGTTTCTCTGTATTAAAACTGTAAAAAAATGAAACTATCACAAGTATCTTTACATTCTCAACTGGCCAAATACTTCAATCACAATTTTCAACCGACTAGGGAACAAAAACTTTTCTTGTACAGCAAGTGCATTTGATAGCTTTTCCGCTATTTCTAACTGACTTGCCTGACTTTTCGAAGCACCAAGATCAAGCTACCGTCTCATTGCATGCCGTTTCCGACGGTAGCATTTGCCTCCACTCACCGACAAAAGTGCATAAAAGATCAAAGGGGCCTTTGAGTTCCTTTCAAACTCATCATCCGCCATACCTCCGCACATTAGATGCAACCGACAGGCTCCGCCAGGATGTAGCACAATGTATAGCATCCTTTACCATCAACCTAGATATAAATGGTCCATCGAGACTCGCAGCTTGAAAAACATCATTCAACCTCCGTTCTGATGCTGGCATACCGAGTGTGTGTGTGTGTTTGTGTATGCGTATGTGGTACTCGTGCGAGAGGTGAATTATGCACTTTTGTTCTTAGACTTCAACGCTTCTGAACACGATTTTTTACTTCTTTTTCTTTTATGTTACGCCTTGTTGTGATACGCAATGGATATCTGTTTCTTGCGCAACTAGTCTTCAAACAGTTTCCATAACAATGAATAAATGTTATACTTAGGAATCGTCCCCAAATGAAACTTTCCAATGAGCTTGTTAATTTCATATTAAGACATAATTTTCTGTTACTATTCCTTGTACCCAGTGGTCAAATATAAAACATAATAATATGCTTGGCGAAGGCATCAAGATCAGGATTTAAAAATCAATTTAAGTACGGGTATTTTTACCACACGTTTTATATAACCTATAAACCAAAAATATTGTTTTGCTATGTTTATTTTTATAGAGACTTTGGCCTTAGGATCCAAAAAGATGCTATTGCCTTACTTCATCGTACTTCGTCGGGTGGAAAAGAGATACAAACAAGGAATTATTATTATATAGTTTATACATGGATTATTCGTACTAGTTATGTGAGCTACGCAGGCACTATTCTTTGTAAGAGTTTTCTTATTTTCTCAGTGCTACGTGCTCAGGCTTTCGTGCCATTGAAATTCCATAAATCAATCTTAATTAAAGCCTCCCAAGGTCTGGTCCACCGTGACATGAAAGTAGTTTGTTTTGACTCGATTTTATATTAATGATGATGAAAACGAGTGAGCTTTTGGTTTATTTTGTCTCTGCATCGTTTTCGTTCGGAATGATTCCTTCTAAACACATCTCACGACATGGTGTCAGTCTATATTTTGTATTTTTTTAAACAAAAAGCTATCAATCACGCGACATATTTGATAGATGCTGTAATGCATTAAACAAACTTAAGCTCTTTATAGTTTATTGTTTATAGAAGAAAGAATATTAGTGTAATATAAGTGCATCGCCATGTCGTACATTGTAAGTTATGCATTAAGTATTGCTCGATGCAACCCACCAAGAAATATTAAAATTCTGTTGGGCTTTCATATTTCCATCTAAAAACACAAACTTTCATACCATGTAGATCATTTGTTGACAATATAGCGCGCTTGTTGATTTTTGTAGTCAACAATTTTGAAAAAAGTCCTACGAACAGCACCTTTGACATCACCTACGCAACGTATGTTGAACTGTTTTTTAATGTTCACTGAATCCTTCACACACCTGTTCCCGCCAACACCAAACGTGCTTTGAAGCTCGATTTATTATTTGTCCGACAACCACCGTCATTACTATTCAAGCAGTACTTATCCCTAAGAAATATGTGTATTTGATTGTGTATCTTACCTTCATGACCGCTCATGTCGACTTTTTCTATTGTCATGCACCTTAAAATTAAATCATGAATATTGATGAGACAAACTGTTTGAGTATCTTGTCGCTATTTTCTATTTTCATGATATACCTTACCGTGAAACAAATCGTGTTGTGTTGCTGCTGGTAAAATATTTCTGTTGCACGGCAATCGTGCGATGGCATACTAGCTAAATTTTACCTTTTTTAGCATTTTTTTAGACGGTTTAATTTAATCGGTTTAAATCATTCATAAAGGCAATGATATAGTGTAAGCCATTTTTAATAAGCCGATCAAATAAGGTGTAGGGTATTCATTATTACAACAATCGACAAGCATTTGTACAACAGAAGAATGACAGACTGTTAGAGGTTTTTTTATGAAGCTAAGTTTACACTGACTTTGATAGTCATAATAATACCCTCTTTATAATTACTATTATGCTTCATTGGGCTATTTCGAACCATAGAGCACTTGGCCTAAGTTATATAGTGCGTACAGAACACCCCAATATAGTCGATTGACCTCTAACAACTAATATTACCTGATTTTAGAACCATACTGGTCATTATTGTCAAGCTTACGACTGTCCGATTTTACGAGGACCTCACACATTTCATGCCTTTTCTTACATGTGTGCATGGTTTTCCGAGATTATTTCAAGATATCGGTCTGCATTTTTAGCAGGATCATAGTTAAAGAATGTCCTCAACGATATATGAGAAAAGTTTTCCGATTAATAATCTAAAGAACTGCTCAAGGGGGTCGCAGAGTCTGGTGGTAGGTGAACATAACTTCACCTTGTATGGCGTAACGACATGCCCGTCGTGGGTTCTAGTCTAGAAAAGATCGGTCCCCCGTAGCAAAGGAAAGACTAACCGGATGCGTGGTATTGAATAAATTCTCGAAAGTATATATGCCGTTTAGTATATGCCGGGATGTCCGCATAGGACGGTTACGCCAAATGGAAGAAAATGATGTTTTTTTGTGCCGCGTAAAATATGTCTGTTTTCATGAAACATCTTATATCAGCAGAATGAAAAAAATATACCGACAAAGTGGAAAATTCATACACTTTCTTAAAAATCGACCACACCTTATTGTGCATCCTTTCGATGGATAGAATTTTGAATGACATAACTCCCAAAACTGAATGACATTGAATAAACTGAGTAACATAACTCCTTAAAGTGCCTTAAATGTCACAATTTAGATTGTATAACTTTTGTTAAGTTTGTTAACAACCTTTGTTAACTAATTTGTCATCGCTAGAGGCCATACCGCGAAATTATTATTTACTACCAGTTTTCCCATGCAAAACCTGTCTCCACAGTCATTCTAACGATTAGGTTGACAAAACTCGATGCATAAATTAATAACTGTGCATGTATGTTTGAGCTCTGCCTAAAGAATACAGTGATTTTAATCGAGAAACAAAATCAAAATGTTCTACACGGGTAGAAACAAACGTAGGGTTTCCAAAATTAATTTTATTATGAAGCATAGTTCGTGCGAGAAGCAAAGTAACGTATCAGAGATCCTATGATGCACAGCCAGAGTCACGGATTCCGTTGTTTCCTCCAACTCATTTTTTATTTTATTAAACAGTTGGTTCCTGTTAACCGAGTAGAAAATATGAATCGTATGGTGATATACTTGAACACGACTAGTATTAAATATTTTATTTAGGGGTTTTAAATGCCTCTCTCCCAAATTTGTAATTATTGTTTTAATTCTTCTTCTTCATTGGCACAACAACCGTTGTCGGTCAAGGCCTGCCTTTTTCCACTAGTGAAGTGAGCTTGGCTTTCAGTGACTTTTGTTACCATAGCAGGATAGTCTGTCTTACGTATGGGGGCACGGTCTATTCGGGGCTTGAATCCATGACGGGCATGTTGTTAAGTCGTACGAGTTGACGACTTTACCACCAGGCCGGCCCATTGTTTTAATTCAGTTTTTCATTATCTAAAACTTCATGGATTCATCTGAATACTTTTTATTCGACCGTATGTTTTGTAGTTTTAGGCTTTTTTATATCCCTGAAGAAAGCCTGAACAAGACTAAATGAACACGTACGCCTCGTTACACGTACGGTCGTTACGCCAAAAAAGGGAGATTGTGCAGGTTTGTTCGGCAAATGTGGTCAAAAATTCAAAACGTTATGAATGGTGAATCTTCACATACAAGAATACCATAAGACAAGAATACCATTCAGTATACATATATATATATGTGTGTGTGTGTGTGTGTGTGTGTGTATGTATATTCCCCAACATTGATTCAACAATATATCCAGAAATGCACCTAGTTTGCCAATGATCACACGTCCGAAGAGGTGACAAAACAGTGCATGAAATCAATACTCTTTCATAGCCAATCTTCGACGAACGGTGATCTCTGATGTGTTTTAGTAAAAAAGAAAATGTTTCGTGTCATTAAGCTCGGCATCGGATATCCTCAGTCATAAATCAGATAAACATCGCCACACACGTAACATTAACCGTTTTATTAGTCATGAAACATGCAGAATCACAATAAAGCTTCGAGCACAAATAACAAACCGTCAGATGGAGGTGTTTTCCAAAGAAATCCAACCAAATGCGATCAAACGCTGCTTGAACTGCTTGATCAAACAGGTATGGCTGAATCAGTGGAATCCGTGTTGAAAGTTTTTTTTAATAACTGATAGTTTTTTGCTTTTTTTGACACTAAGCAAAGACCTAACACCAGAGAACAAGCCAAAAGATTGAGAGTGAGTTTGAATCACATCATAGTGAAGAATTTCGACAAACTGCAGGAGGTCTACGATTATAATCTCAATCTTCTTCAGTATACGAATGGGAAATTACGAGAATGTCTCATTGATTGAAAGTAAAAGTTTTAAACAAAAACCATTTTTCTGTTATGTTGATAATGTTAACGAAAACTAATATTTAACTACTTCTCACAAAAATAGATTATGCATAGATCTTTACTTGAAAGGAAATAATTGTAAAAATTCAGTTATTTAATTACAATTTTTATTCCTTTATCCTCTATCGCTTCACAAGATGTAACAAACTAATTTGAATCAGAAGATCAGTTACATTGAAAACAAAATGCACCAACAAAGCAAATTTCAGCATAGCATAAACTTTCATCTCGATGACGCTACCAAGAGACCACCCGGCTAGATATCACGTTTTGCTGCGAGTTAACGCCAGTTTGCCGTTACATGTTTGATCAAGAGATCGAGCTCTAACAAACAATTGTTCTGTGCATACGATTAGGATGTTCATGAAACCACTGTTTGAGGAAGCGGCTAGCGATAACACTCATCAAATAACGCGGCTTCTTTTTCTCTTCAGAAAAAGATTAACATTGTGTTTGGTTACTGTTGAAGAAAAAAATAATGTTGGCAATGAGCCATTCCGATTTTGTCAACATGACACACAAACACTCTCTCTCCATGAATAGTTCGTATCATTCCAGAAGAAGGTGACAAAACTTGAAACTCACACTACTTATCATTGCATACATTTAAAATAGCTCTTCTAACCAGATTTTACTTGCATATGAACTGAGAACGTTAACGTTTATAATAAATTATATTCTTAACCATACTATGTCTGGAGTACGAGTCTGTTATGAGGAACAATAAAAATTATAGGCAACATAATGTGCTGTTTGGTGTATAAACTTTATAAATCTGAACTACTCAGCAGATTCTTCATACAATTTCACAAACAAACAACCTTTGATCGGTCGACAGGCGCGGTACTATCATCGTACAAACAAGTTTCTACTGTCGCGGAAGCACTTGCACCGGCTAATTTGAAAAGGAACACAACGTTTGCCTTACCCCATGACGCCACAAAGGACTTGTAGAAAAGAGCTAATGTGTGCTGAAGTATTGCCCCCTTTGGCATCCACAACACAATCGGTAGTTCTTTGTATTGCTTTTTATCTTCCGGCAAGATGAATTTCGTTTTATCTCGTGCGGTATTACGCTTCAAAGGACGCGTAGATATTTTTTTTTTTGGTTTCTCGTCAAATGCACTCTCTGAATTCTGGATCCACCTACGCGGTGAGATGTTCTGTGATCTAGAAGCCGCGATTCAAAGCCTGTCTGCTGCGCAAATATAGTATCTACTTACGTCGCCACCTCGCGATGAGTATATTTATTTTGTAACATACCTGCCGAGTGTGTTGAATCTTGTTGAAACCGGCATAGGATTGCACGCCGCAATCACACGCCATTGTATGTGCAGCATCGTTTTATCTTCAGAACCCTTCTAAGCTCTTCGGGGACGAGAAAGTAAACTTGTAGCTAATTACACCATGAACCGCGTGGCTTTTTACAAAGAATCGCTACTACATGCAAGAGCAGGCTCTAAACAAACTGCGATAACAAGCTCGATCTTACCTTATGCATCATACATAGAAAAAGGCAACACTACTGAATGCATATGCATGGTACAACAAAAGACATGCTTTTCACAAAAAAACGGATTGTAAAAATGTGAACGTGCTTGAGACAAATACATATCACGAACGGTGTGTTTAGCTTGTTATGGTTTGGTAATTACCAAAACACAGGAAATCTCCTTACAATATCTGTATGATTAAGTGCTAACAGCAATTGGCATCGTAAATCCATTGACAGCTTTGTTGATATGTTTAGTGCGATCAACCCCCTTGATTTATTATTACCGCTCAGGCACCGAGGAATAACATGGACAAGAAAATAGACAATCCCTGACTTTTACAATTGTAAGGTATTTTAATTCGTGACTAAAACTTCTTCAAGAATATCGTTAAGGGATACAAGATTATCTTTCCAAACTCAAAATCATCTCACACATAAAATAATCTATACTGAGCTATACTAGATGAACATAGTTTATAAAATTGGAAAAAGCAATACAACCTTTTACACAAGACTGCGAAAACTTAGCCTTCGATGTGATCGGTAATCGACATCTTCACCGAAATGCTGTTTACCATCGCCGATATCGTTCACGCAGTAAATATTTAGATTAATTCACAACATAGAATCACTAAATAATGTTTATACAGTTAATTACCCAATTTATTGCTTGTTTACCCATCGATTAGACACATCGTAGCCTTCCCCGGCGGCAAAGGAAGGTTAGCGTCCTGCACTTCCTTTTGTCTTCGACCATTCAAACGGAGCAATGTATCACTAGAATACAGCTAGCATAAACACTGGCTCTGTTATTCAGCACGCCTATGATTCACAATGAAGGTTTCAAATTAATTTATATACATCCGTTCTTTGTCACAGTGCTATGGCAACGAAAGCGCATTGTTGCTACGAACTTTACCACACCAAGAATATTTTGGTTCTGTGTAATCATTGGCACTTCCTCATTCCAAACAATTAATATACAATGGACTTCTAGGTACGATTCAGCTGTAGATTTTAATTTGCTCATTGCAAACTTACCTACCTGTGCAGCTGGCAGTCCACACAAACCCTGGACAGTATTATCCTTATTTTCTAATTCTCACCTTTCTGCTTGGTAGGTTCCAATGATTACATCCTTTCTTTGCGATTCGCTCTACATGACACCAGCATGAAAAGTAAACAAATATTTTGACGTACTTACTTTTCCGTGTGGTCCTTGCGGTGACCAACATTCAATCTTATTATTTTGTCTACTGCTTTAGAATACAATCTCATGCTTCTTTAGAAAACATTTATCATCCAAACGGCAGACCTTTTTCCGAGAAGGCGGGGTGAAATAAGAAGGTAAGATAGGTAAGAGGATTGCAAAAGTGCATTGATCAGGGTAAAAAAAAACAGTCCAAGGTGCAAGAGCGTCACATTCGCCTTCTGTAAATTGTTCTTTAGACTTCCTTCGTAGTCTTGTGGACTCTGTTTACATTCTTTTTAAACTATTTTTATTATATATCCAACAGTCTGCACATTTTAGCCTAAGAAAGCAATAAACTATAAACCCATGAGATTAGTTAAAATTTTCTGTATCTAATGTAACAGTTTGAGATAATCATGTCATTTATATATCTTGGCTTAACTGTTGGTAGCGACTATATTGGTTCAGGCGGTTTTTAGAAATTACAGTAATTTTATCTGAAAATTGCAAATCAGTTATGTATCATTATAACAAAAAAATATTATACATCTTTTTCTGTTCCAAAAATATATTATTCATTTTCGTATTAAAAATATAAACATCTTGACACATAAACGTGATAATTCAAATAACAAAATAATTCAAACTCAATAGCAATTCTTCCATGTACCCAGAGCTACTAGGATTTAAATAAAATTTGACATTTTTCATTCGCATCGTAATTTAGTAGAATTACATATTATGCCCAGCAGGATTCGATTCAGGTTAATGATTTGTAAATCTGAGAGTCTGGTATTCTGTATTATATAAACAGCGTTACGAGTCTGTTTACTTCATTTGTACATTCAGATGTATAACTATACAATTTTCCTCAGAAATACTTAGAATCATTTTCTAGTGGATTAGTATGGATTCTTTCCATATCAAATATCAATCATAGTACTCTTTTCAGCAATACGATCTCGTTGTTCCTTCTCAATAAAAAATATCAAATTATTCCATTTAAATCATATTTAAACATTAAATTCCCAATCTTTCTAATTACTACATTCGACACACGTAACTTACTGAACAGGTAATATTTTTTAAAAGGTTTTTTTATCACCTGTAACGTTATACGATATTTCTTAAGATTTTTCCCCAAATGTTACACGGGCAAAATTCAAAACTACTTTCCGTCTATTCACAAAAATCGTTTGAAATACTTTGCTACAAACTAAAACGGATCTCTTTTTCAACATTTGTTCATTTTTCTTCCAAGGGGTTATGGAAACATATTCAAGATCTGAATGTTTCAATTCAATTCATTTGATACGCATTTCCAACACCTTTGTGCCAATGCTGCATGCGTAATAATCAAATGTTTATGTACGACTCACGCATCAGTAATGAAGTACCAGCAGAACAAGTTTCTATACAATTCACTTGCCACATTAGGTGCCAGTGTGTCGTTCAATAAATAACCCATTTTATTACTAGTGTAATTATATTCTTCATATTGCACTAGACATACTGGTCACATCGAACGGATTTTGCAAAACAACTTTATTGCGTGTGTTCAATGGTTTCTGGTAGGTAAGCAGTTTATAGTCATAAAACGAGCAAGAGAAGTAATAATGTTACCAGGGGGTATTGACTATTATAGCGAAAGATAAGTACATAAACTTGAGATCAATGCAACTATGCATGCCATTTTATTTTGATGTCTTAATATGTGATATTTGATACAGGCATCCCCCGAGCTACGACCCCTTCCAGTTACTGTGCTGATAACCGTTACACACACATCTCCAAAGAATCCACAACTACCCGATCTTGAATATTTATATCGTGTAAACGGCTTTTGGAGTAAAATTGATACATTATTAAACATTATTTTAAATAAAAATACACGATATCATAGATTCCGACTCTTCAACAACGGCTATAAACTTTATATTCACAGATATTTGACATACGACTATTTCGACTAACGCCTTGCTTTGGGACAATTTTTCGGTTCCAAATACAATCGTATCTCGTGGGACACCTGTATTTTATTACTGTATTTTTACAAAATATTTATTCTACATCTTTTCTTGTGAATAAAAAGAACTTTTATTTTTTCATAAAATTTATAATAACAGTGCGTCCTGTATAAACGTTACCAGCAGCATTTCAATAAATACTCCGTACAATGAAATGTTGTTCATGTCTTTGAACTGTAAATCGGCAAAATATGTATTTTTAGTGGAGTATAATTTAAATCGAGTTCATATACTGACTTTAACGCTATCAGCTGTTATTCATCAAAAAGTTTCGATAGGAGCGCATCTAACTATGTTCCTATCAACCCCATAGGAAGCTATATCCCGTAGCAAGGCTATGCTGAATAAAAACATTCAAAAGTAAATTTGTGTTTTTCACAGTTTACTATACATATTATCATACATTTCCAACAACACCTTGTAGTTATTAAAACTAATTCCCAATGTAACAATTATAAATCATTTGATGTCATCAACACGAAGATATGTGAAACATTTTCTATGCAATCATTTCAACTGTAGCATCCTGCTGCAGCGATACAAAACATATTTATAGGCTCGGAATGTTTTGACGTGCAACGAATTAATTTTCATAACCACTAATCCATCCATCAACCAGCAGAAAATTATCGGCTTAGGTTAATGACCTACAGGCTCAACATTTTTGAAATCTAATCCTATTTCAGATTAAATTGCCTTAGTGACA
This sequence comes from Anopheles melas, assembly GCA_000473525.2. Classification (NCBI taxonomy): domain Eukaryota; kingdom Metazoa; phylum Arthropoda; class Insecta; order Diptera; family Culicidae; genus Anopheles; species Anopheles melas. The sequence continues at coordinate 38,882 of KI919504.1, read as the reverse complement.
CGTAACACTGCTAAGATGTCTGAGTTAATATTCTAGTCACATTTTCACACCATGAACTACAAGACCTAGAAACCAAAGAATGGTCATAAATTAAAAGACCGCTTAAATTAATCCACAATCGTTTCACTTTAGTCGTTTCAGCATATTTTTTTTCATTTTGTAGAAGGTTAGGTAGTTTATTTAGAAAATAAATCTCTTTGGCAAGGGTTGTTCGATTGTTTCATATTATAAGGAACTAGTTTGTAAAAGATATTATGAATTGTAAATGATATCAAGTTTTTTATTGGATTCAATTATATGTAAAACAATATGCTTATTTTAAACATAACAATTGTAAATTTTGGATGTACGTGATACAACCAACTGGCGATTGTGCAAAAAGCAATAATATTGTTTTAATTAATTCGTCCGCCATTAAGGCCGGGACGGACTGGCAGACAAAGGCGCGAGACCGTGAGCGGTTTCGGGCACTCCTGAGGCAGGCCAAGACCGCAAAGCGGTTGTAGCACCGGATAAGTAAGTAAGTAAGTAATTGTTTTAATTGCACATAAAACACATTTTCAAGTTTCAATATACATAATTTAGCATTACAAGAACCAAAATGAAATTATCTATATGTAGAATGCAATTCTTTGCTATTTTTTAAACTTAAGTTGTGGTTGAATATTATAATCTGTTATCATTTGGAATATTTATTCTTCTTCTTCCTTGGCACAACAACCGAGGTCGGTAGTAGTACCTGTGGGCCTTGGCTTTCAGTGACTTACTGATTACGCATAGCCATAGTCATAGTCCTACGTATAGGGGCACGGTCCATTCGAGGCTTGAACCTATGACGGGCATGTTGTTAAGTCGTACGATTTGACGACTGTACCAGCAGACCGGCGCTCCGAATATTTCTACTTCACGATTATTCGGCATGTCAGAAACATTGAGTTTTAACTTTTCACAGCAAAAAATTGCTTTCAATCTCACTAAATTCATAGAATGATTGCAACTGTCAGGAATCTAACTCCCCCCTCTTCATTTTTACTCGGTTAATAAATAATTTCCCATGCTCTATTAGCATCAAGCAAGCAAAGCCCTCGGTTTTGGGTAATCTTTGTTCAATCAGCTATCAACACCATTTTACGACACTATGCTCCTGCCAAATAGTAAGTGATTTTAATGTGTAATAAAACAGTAACAGAGAGAGAGAGATAGAGAGAGAGAGAGAGAGAGAGAGAGAGAGAAAAGAGGGATAGGTAAAAAGAAGGGGGCAAATTCTTTTTTCCTATCCCTCTTTTTTCTCTCTCTCTCTCTCTCTCTCCCTCTCTCTCTCCCTCTCTCTCTCACTCTTTCTCCTCTCTCCATCTCTTTGTCTCTCTCGCACTCCTTTAAGAGTACATTTTTCTATTTATCTAGTACTATTATTTTCATTGTTTTTCTTTTTCTCAAGTTTCTTTTCGTTTCTGTTTTAAACAGTCTCTGGTGCCAGCAAACAATTTTTAGTTTTCGTTTAATATTTCATTTGGTTGAAAATTGCACTACAATTTACGTAAAATAGGAGTTTTGGGTATTTTTAGGCAAAGATTGCAACTGAGATATTTTTGTGTAAAATTATCGATAAGTGTCTTGGGCTGTTGCATTCAACTTCGTTCGCACCCCATCAATCTGAACCCTGGAACCCACGAACCGTTCCCAAAGGCCCCTCCAAACTAACAATTGCATCGTAGTAGCATAAAAACACGACCTCCAGAGCCGTTAAATCAGGAGACTTGCTCGTCATTATTAATGCGTCTACCATATACACGCGCCGAAGGGCACGTTCTACTGAACAAGGGGGAGTCGTGCGTATCAAGAGCACTTGACGATTATGGGACGCGCATCGCGGGTGGTAAATTTACGTTATGGTTTTGAATTTTACGACAGTGGTCCACCCTTGTGTTTAGGGCGTCAATGTCACGAAACATACTGAGGTTCCATTCCTCGGACATCAACAACATCTAGGTATTCGTTGCGTTTCGTACAGGCTTGCCTACCTAGGGAACGCTGAAGCAACTGGTACACAATTTGATATGAATCAGTTGCGTTTATTATTTGCTCGTCGCAGTCTGTTCCTGCGCGTCATATTGTTAGGGTTTACGATGCTATAAAAACTTGTCACAACAGTTTTGCTTCAACTCAACTCTCTTCCGGTATTGTGCGCTACACAATCTATGTTTTCGGTAATTGGTACCGGTTGCGAAAGTCAACTTGGAACATCTTAATAACCTTATTGTAATCATATATCCAGCATCAATTTAGAAAATTTCAACTGTTTTTAATAGTTTTTAAATCAGAGAAGATGTCAACCATCTAACAGCTTTAATGAGTTTTTTTTCATTTAATTGAACATCTTTAAATAGGATATTTTTCAGATTTAACACGTTTATAAAACTCATCATCTCTATTTTTTTAATAAAAAAACAATTTAAAACAAATGTTTTGTTTTACTCTGGAATTTGATGCCTTTTTATTATTCACTTATTTCATCGATTGATTAACCTCAACACCTTCACACAGTGGTTTCCATGAAGCGTGAAATGGCTTGTCAAACAACACGACAGATCTGTCGAGACTGTTATCCAAGCGTAATGCAAAGAAATGTCGTTCTAAACTAATCGGAACAAGTCAAACGATCTCAATGTGCAACCAAAACATAACTTTTTTGTTTTTTTTCTTGTGTTGTCATCCATAATTTGTGTACGGGACACCAGCGACAGCGATCAGGTTGACCGATCGGTTCGTAAACTAACTTAGTAACCGGTCCTACCAAATCCAGGTATCGGTTATCTCGCGGCGAAGATCTCAGCTGACAGAACATCGTGTTTGTGACCAATTACCTCTACTGTCTTGGTTCTCAAGATTCACTCTATGAATATCCATCTGAACATTTGATTGTCTTCGTTTTGGCTCCCATAGTTCGGTATCATACGTTGAAAAGGAATGTTCTACCTCAGATTTTATTATTAAGGCTTCTCACCCTTTGTCTATATGCAATCTAGTACTTTTTCAGAGATCCAATTAAAGATTAAATTTCAATACCATCAAAACACACAAAATCAAATTCTACTTATGAAGCTTTATTCCGAAATTGTATCATAATTTTAATCAACGGTTTATTACTCCTTGCTTTCATTTTCCGAACCACAAATTTTAATGAAAAAGTGTAAAATCAAACAATAAGTCGTGAGATATTTCTCAAAACTCATTCAAACACCTGCTTAAGTCTCATCGTAACAGTTTCAGCTACGATTCAAATTTCATTGCTCATACTCTTACCTTTCGTACTATGCGTACTATACGTAAACAGCCTATTTTATGTCCATACTTCCTTGCGTTTTTTTCCAGGGCCCTTCAGTGACATCACTTTTCCCAAATATATCCAATGTTACAGGTATGCTGCATGATTTTCAACAAACAGATGGTCTCAACTCAAGTAGCTGAACTCGGTTTAGATTCCATCGAGATGACCAGCCGGTAGCTTTGGCTCGGTCCGATGGCACGCTACGCACAAGTACCGTAGTCCACTATGCCGGCAATTATTGGAATTGGCAATCGTAATTGGCTGTATTTACGAAACGTTTATTCAAAATTAATCATCATAATTATCAATTTCCTTAACTTTCCTTCTTCTCGATTCTAGTTATGGGTTTGAAGTCGTCTTTCGATGGATTGCCTAACAAGTTGCAGACATATGCTCGACCGAACGTCGATGCGCTACACAAACAGCCACACAGTTTTTCGTTTCATTTTTTTTTTCTTTCTTTCGATCCCGTAACTCTAGATTATGATCGTTTGTTTGTTTTGCATTCGAGGCAAAGCCTACAACACATCAAAACCAACCAGCCTACGTGAAGGCGAAGAAAGTTGCCGAACGGCCTGAAAACGGAATGTCCGAAATAGCCCACGGATTCATCCAACGATGTGAAAGACCCAGTTGTCAGAAGCCCTGAACGAACGGTTTGGCGCAGTACAGTCGTCCACTGCTTGCATTCGATTTCTATTATGCCTTCCATGCCTAATTTACACCTATTACACTCTTTCCGGACCGCCGCCAGGTTAGGCCAGGTTTGCTGACTGACCGTTGACTACCGAAAACTGCTCATGCTCTTTCCCGCCACATTCACTAGCTGAACATACGAAATTATTTTAATAATGTAATTATCTTGTTTAGATTTCGGACCCATCTTTTCCAATTTTCTTCTTCCTAGCGTTCGCTGTCCGAAACGTCGGTGAATTTTCGTCGCCAGTGCGCCTAAAGGTAAGGCCTGCTTTGAGTTCATCTTTATTTGATGTTCCTCGTGAATACCTTTTGTAGTCGCGTTGAGCTTCAGCTCTATCCACAGCACACGGACACGAGCATCAGGACCAGCTTCACAGTACCTGGTGCCCATCATCACTCGAGCACCACTCGATTCAACCATCGAATTCATTGTGATCGTTTCAGCAACCATGTGTAGGATGAAGTCAAAACGTTCACTGGTTGAAAGCAGGCAAGGGTGTCGGATTGGTCCATATGTGAGCGTGTATTTTTTCTGACTCTGTTCCGATTTGTATCTACCCACGAACCAAAATTCTCACACCGATTAAGCGGTACAATGATTGAATTTGATGAGGCAATTGATTTTTTCATATGAAAAAGTGTAGAAGCAGTGTTTTTATTGTGTTTTTTCGCATTTTGTACAATGGAATGGATGTTTAAGGTAATTGCAACATTTCAATTGTCAACATTACTAAAACAGACAGCCAAATGTGGGCTTGAAATAGTCTGTTACAAATCCAACAATGCAATAAATTCATTTCATCATTTTTAAGAGTCAAATTCACAAGTACGCTCATACAAGATATTACCATATGAAAAATACCAAAAGAATAAATCATTCTTCTAGTTTTTAATTTGTAACTAAATGATACAGTAAAAAATCACTCCATATCATCACAGCAGTTTATGGTGTTTTACTAAACATTCCTTCTAAGATCGAGCTGTTTGCCAAGAATCTATAAATAAAACGCAGCAAACACTAAAGTGTATACTTATCAGCTATTCTGGCCATTCCACACGTGCACAAACATTCTCTTCTCCAATGCATCGAGCCAGATGTTTACTCAGCGACAAGTTACGGCATGCTTGTCTCGATAATCTGCCCGTGCGCAAACTGTATTCTGTGCAAGCACGCAACAACGGCCACAATAGTGCAGCGCAATCGCCGCAGGGCAAGTGTAAATTTACGTTACCTCAAACAGGTTTTAACTTCCACGGCATACCTTTACCGAAACACCCTTGTTATGGGCAACCAAACTACGATGAGTTTTTTGTCAATTTCAACAATTCACTCTCTACGCAGGTTGCAAATAGTCGCACTGCAGAAATACATAACTAATGCATTCTCAGCAGAGACCATTTCGACTCATAGGAAAGCTGTCGATTCCAAATGGTACCGAAACGTGTGTAAACACATGCTCCATGGAATGCAAAATCTTTCAATGTTTGATAGAAGACTAAAACGACAATGATCGAAGAGAAAGAGTAAGCACACCGACCATTTTCGCTAGTATGAGATGCGAGTTTCACAAAATGTAAATGAAACACTTGGCGTGCATTCAGATTCAGTAGCTGCTATATATACACCAAATTGATAGATGAAATAAATTGAAGTTTTAACTAAAAGGAAAAAAAGACGAGCAATTGAATAAGGTTAAAATGGAGTATTTTTAAGATTTCAAAAACTATATCAGTTAGGTACAAGCAGGTGAAAGATTTTATTAATTTTGATCCACGAAATCCTCTAATAAACAGACGTGGGAAATGCCCAATACTCCAATAGCTCAGTATGTTCTCCTGGCACACCAATGGATTCGTTTTTCCCTTATCATGGAACTATCTTTGACGGATATGAAACCCAAGCGCTGACTCAAATCTTCACCATCATCTTACGAATTAGTATGCAAATTGGGCTGCTCGAAACTGGTGGTAGCGATTACCATCTTCCACGCGGGAAGAACAAAACAAACAAAAAAACGCTCTCCCAATACGTTCACCACCGCCAGGTACAGCACCAGGCGCAACATCACCGGTCGATCGGCCGAATGCGCGCACCATAACTCTTATGGTATAATTTATGATCTTGATTTTTTATTCCCCACCCATAAATGAAGCTAATTTGTGACATTTGATCTTGTCGCAATTGTCTACGTTCGCGACCAAAAAGGATTCGAGGAAGAGCGCCATATTTTCGATGGCACTTTCAAAGGTTGCCACCACAGACCGTAACGATTAATTTACAACCCAAGATTTTTGGTAACATTTTTCATCCGCGGTAAGATTGGTGGGCGATGGGTGTAGCTAGATTATAAACAAAAAATACATTTTGAAGGTAGCATCCAAATTTGGTCCAATAAACGTAATTTTGCAAAGTCTTTGTTAGTACATCTTTATTCATACAACAACAGAGGGGAATGGGTAACATGAAAATAAACCATTTTCTTGCCATCTACATGGTGGCCCACCAACTCTCTCATACGTGGAAAATAACTCAGTGCTCCGCAATGTTGTTTCATGTCCATCCTCCTCCAGCACTCACATTCCGAAAGGTGAGAAGTTTTCGCCTCAGTTGACACCGTTGCTATGGTTTCCATAGTATTATCGATTGGCTTGGGTCACGCCAATTGGGCTGAAATCTTTGAGTAAGTGCGTAGTGTACGTAACTTTGAGTGGAACAGAAAGAGATAAAAGCTGTACGGGGACCATACATGTGATACGTGTCGGAAGTCCCCTTCTTCCTTTTCCTACTCTTCGATTCCAGAGAGATGCCTACTAGACGACATTCATTCAATGAAACTACAATTAGTGGTTAGAGCTGTTCTGTGGGATACAAACACGCCCGTCAAAAACCAAGGGTGAGGATAAACGTGTGCAGGGATATCCTACTTCCACACCGAGGCGCGAGCATAAAGTGAATCCGTGAAGCCTTACCCAAGCGCAAGCCACAATTTATAGGATTATGCTGCTCACAACTAATATTTACCGGCGTGAAACGCACAACACATAATCCATCCTATAGTAATCCTAGTGCATTGGATTGTTTAAATGAGTAAACCTACACACACAAGTACGTATAGAGTGAAATGAAAAAGAGAACAAGTGCATGTTGCTCCCAAGAGTAAGGTGCATCTCCGCGGCGGTAGACAACAAATCGAATAAAAGTAGCCGTCATCCTGTGCTGAAGGCTTCGCTTCTTTATTATCGATTAAAACCAAACCATTGCACTACTCACTACGAAAGCATAAGAGTACACACTCTCAAGTAGCCGTCATCCTGTGCTGAAGGCTTCGCTTCTTTATTATCGATTAAAACCAAACCATTGCACTACTCACTACGAAAGCATAAGAGTACACACTCTCGCTCTCTCTCTCTACCCCTCTCTCTCTATCTCTCTCTCTTTCTCTATCTATCTCTCTCTCTCTCTCTCTCTCTCTCTCTCCATTTCTCCCTCTCTCGCTCTTGGACTTATCGCACACCAAAGCACACGCGGCAATATTTCTTCACGTTCCATGCGCGCTGCCCAGAGCGATGAACGACGAAAGTCTCACAGCGCAGCCGCCCACGGCCGCTATCGTTCCGATACTTTGATGTACTGGGAATGGCACTAGAACGGGAGACAAATTCATCACAGTCGTATTCGGTCAGTTTCGCTTCCTAGCCGTGTTGTCATGCGACAGCTAAAAAAGCATCATTGCTAAATTTTCTTTGCTTCCTTCCATGTCAATCACGATGTGAATTAATTGAATTTATTTAGTGAATCAATACCACGCATTAATGGCTCAGGAAGAACTAGAACTAGAGCAACTTTAATAAGTTATTTGCTTTATTACCTGCACACGTATACATTACTTCTTGTATAGTGGGCGCAAGTGTCATCCATAATCATAAGCTATGTTTTTTCAACTAACATGCAGTGTTAAAGTGGTTGTGGTGATTAAAAAATAAACAAATAAAACTGTGGTGTAAACGTACTCCGCACTTCGTGCGTCTGCCTCTTCTACGAATTTATCGAAAAAAATCGTGTCGATAACAACGTTAACCATCAGCTTCAAATAACAAACCGATTAAGCGGTTTTGTGTAAGCATTCGCCATATCGTGGAAAGTTGATTATGTGCAGCCAAAAGCATTTCATGTTTTAAGTTAAAATCATCAAACAACCAATGTGACCAACACACCCTGCTTATTCCTGTTTGCATCAGTGAGACGTGAACCAGCTTAATGTTGTAGCTGATTTGTGGTATTGGTGATAGCGTGGCGTTGGCAATGTAGTGGTTTGGCACTGCCAAAAAGGACGAGTTACAGTCGCGATATAGCTTCTGCCTTTGCTTTACCAACTAAAAGTCCACAACTGAACAATCAAAATCATTTGATTGAGAGTAAAGAAGCGCCACCATTTTCTGTTCCGGTTCTTAGTGGTTGCATCGCAAATACTGATCCGGTAACAATCATCGTATGCGATATCTATGGTGAGTAGAGAGACCAAACTTCCGTTTACTTTTAGTGTACAATACATTCAAACAGCTGAACTTTACCGGCGTCTGGTGCGTCAGGCAACCAAAGCTTACGCCTTCTCATGCATTATGGATGAAGATTAGCCTTCGTTCCGTGTGAGCATTTCGTTTCTTACATATCCTGTTCCACATTTGTCTCATGAACGGTTTGTCAGACAGTCATAAAACGTTGCCTCCGTTTTACCCACTATATTCTATTCTTCCGGCCTTCAACAGCTATCGTTTTCAATAATCGTTATCGACTTTAAAAGTACGCAAAGCTACGATTTGAAAAACGATACTCTGCTAAACGAGCGATTGAAAAGCTTAACGACGTCTGCAATCTGTATTTACCATCATGAAGAAAGATCTTACGCCAGAAATACGTACCACACAGGAAGGAAGCGCAAAATGTGTACTTCGCAAATTGTTTCATGGTATAAAATGCAATGGAAAGGTCGTTATGAGAATGTTAAGGCTAAGGATATGTATCAAATGTTGATATCGGGAACATATATATTTATCTGCATATCTTGTTTGTTGTTGAAAAGATATAGTCAACTCCAAATTGTTATTTTTGCAGCGAATTCAGATTGGAATTCCTTCTAGTGTATTAAATATACCTAAATTTATGAAAGATTTTAAAAAGTCCTTCTAAACATCATTTATTGTTAGCATTCCATTTAGAAATACAATTTTAATTATACCATGCGTCTCCATAAGGTTTAACATAATGGATTTTCTCATATAACTATTAAGATTTGGTACATGTGTTATCATCATCAGATAAAACATCACATAAAAAGACATCATGAGTAATGTATTATTCTCAAGTTTGATTGTTATGATTGTGTGCACAGTTTCTCCATCTAGGAGTTGATACCTATCCAAACTTTTACGAATCATGGTGGCTACATAACGTCTCCTTACATTCACCGGTTTCTTATCTTAGTGTGTTGATTTCTCATGATGTTAACAAACATGAACAAGTGACAAAATTCCAGCAATTGTTAAGCAAATATTATGCGGTTGGAAGGCTTGACTCTTTAATATGCTAATAATGATGAGCTCCAACTAAAACCTAACTACTTAACTGAAAACAATCAATAAAACATTGCATTCAGTCATTTTACTCTTAAAAAGTAATAGAAAAGATTAAAGTAAATGAACAAAACTATTTTCAAAGAGTATAACCCGAAAATAACATTTACTGAAGGTAATTTTCCTCAATCAACGCTGGTACTTCGCGGATTCTTTTCCCCGTCGGATTTAATTTACTATCATTGCAATTATTCTAACCATCATCAAACAAACGCAAATGACAGTTTGAATACTGCATGTTCACGGCTATTTCGTGACCTAAGCACAAAAAGGGGACTTTATTTGTTTGCTGAGTATGGACAAGGATTCTCCAGAGCTTTGAGTCTAACGACTATCCGTGGAATCGAAGGATAGGAATAAATAAAATAAAACTTACACACTGAATGTCGCACTTTCTAGACACGGACGCACTTTCTAGGCACTCGATTTACTTTTCCCTTTTGAACAAGGAGCAAAGCAAACTAGAAGACGATGCTAGCGATTTTCTCCGCAACTTTTGCGCATGTGTTCGTGGACCTAACAGCTAATATTCTTCCTGTGAATCAGCACGAGAGAAAGAAAAATGATGTCGACGTCAGATTTTGCTTTTTTGCAGGTTTGCGTGTGGTTGTAGCGATTCAGTTAAATTGTATCCGTGTGAAGGCAAAGCGTCGATGAAGAAGCGGAAACAACCGGTATGATGGATTCCAAGTTTAGGTAGCATAGCAAAAATACATTACCCGTTTGTAGAACCTAGCCTAGGAAAATACATTCTTATATTGCCGGAAACGAAACTAATTAGAACGGTAACAGATATGAAAGGGGAAAACTTCATGGTTTTTACGATGAAAAGAGAACACGTCGTATATTGTCAAATAAGTTTCTTATATTATGTATGTATTTAATTTAGTAAACCTTCTCTTTATACATGTTTAATGTCTTCTTCACAAATTTAAATGTTGTTTGTGTTTGTCTGCAGATCAGTTTGAAATACAAATCGATCTGAAAAATTATATCTGATTTAAAAACTGCATATAATACCAACAATACCGATAAAAATCTATGAATAGCACTTTATCACAGACTTTTATGGACACAACATTATTTAAAACAGATGTTTCCAATAATAAAAGGTTTACATAACGTATGACAATTGCTCACTTCTTAAAACCTCAAAACCTCGAAAAGGTGCATCAAAACCTTTATTTAAACCAGTGATGTCAAACCCACAGGCCATAATGCTACTGAAAATAGTAGCACGAGCCGCAGCCTAGTTTTTATATGATATTATATGTTATAAAAATCAGATCGTTAGCAGATTATTTTTATTTTATTTTATTTTATTTTATTTTCATTTTATTTTGGGATAACAGTTACGTTGCAATAGTTAAATTTTGATGTTAAGAAAGTATAAAAAAACTTTAGCAGATTACTTTCAATTGGACAACTAACAAGATTTAGCACGCAAAAGGAATGGCAAAACTGGTCATGACCAACTACGTTGATTTATCCAATACAGAATAGTAAATTTTATGTTTATATTGATGTCATTTTGACTGTCAATATTTTTGTGTTGGTATTGATTGTGAAAATTATTAACGTACGCTAAAACAGTGAATTCTTACTTTTGATGCAAGGTCTATAAATTACTACAGATCGGTTCGTCCAGTCCAGTCCACTCTTGGACAAATCTTCAATTGACAGCCGGGGAATGCAAGGTGTCATATTTCGTAACCGTTACTCCCTTCCATAGAAACTCTCATTCATTATGGCGACCAAAAACAGAGTCATAAGCCTACATGTATTTTAGCTAATCACATACTTGGTCTTAGTAGCTTAGAAATGTGATGGAAAGCTTGAGATGATTTGTAACCTATCAAAAAGTAACACGTGTTTGTGCTAACATCTGATTTTATCTGTTTTCTTAACGTTTTGCAGAAGTATAATGTTCTAGGCTGCAACCATACCTACAGAGGTGTTCGACATTTCCAAAAATATATGTCAAACAGTTTGCGTGCTTGCGTTTTTAATTTCTTTTGTTTGAGTGATTTTGTTAGTTATCCCAAGACTTTTTCTTATATAAATTGATTTTTTGGTCACCAAGTACCAAGATTGATTGCTTAAAAATAAAACAGGAATGTTCCAAAACCACATATATTTTTGGGAAAGATACTTCTGGGCATTCACTGTTTTCTATGAGTTTGAAGCTAAAACGCGAGTTGTTTGTTTAAAAATGTTCATCAAATATTGGTTTCTAATAAGTTTCTTCAACGGGAAGGTAATATTAATTTTCATATTTTTTTTTAACTATTTTATTGAAAATTGCCCGGAATTAAATACTCACTTTCATTCAAATAAACATTTTGTGTATAACTCAAACAGTATTAGAAATTATTATCATTTTGTGCATACACGCTTAGAAAAAAGGTACGAGAAAACACCGACGATGTTTTATGACGTTGCATGGTCTGACAATTAGTACAGAAGCCTGCGAAGTTGAACATCTTGTCATATTTCAGGTGTTCCGAATTGACTGACATGTCCTATAGAAGCAGAAATGCTTCTACAAATATATTTTGAATCAAGCGATCACGGGCTACCAGTTTGACATCTCTACCTTAAACAAAAAATTTTCAATAATTAGGTAATAAAAAAATAACATTTCCTTTATTGCTAATTTTTTAAATACATCACCAGCAGAACTATACTTTTGCTAATGTGATGAATTGGTATCCCGCAGCATTTTCGTCTTCTCGCGTGGTACCTTATAATTTTGGAAATCTTATATAGGCCAGTATGACAGCGTAGGTCGTTACGCCAAAAAGAAGAAAATGAAGAAGAAGTATTTATTAAATTAAATTTCATAAAATGTAAAACGAAACATATCCTGCATCTGTACGTCTTGTTTAACTTAACTATTAAACCAACCTTCTGGTGGTTGAAATTTTAGGTTAGAAAATTTATTTAAATATAATAATATAAAATGATATGTATATTTTTTATTCAACTGTCTTTTAGCACAAATCATTCTGTTATGCGCCATCTACGTTCGATATATAACATTTTGCAAGTTTCTACCCAAGCGACCATTTCAAGCTATCCAAATAAGGATATTGTACCGTCCTTCATGAAGTTCACTGATTGCTCACACATTCAAGAGCGACACGCAATTAATTATTTTAACCCAGTATTTCGTGTTGCGTCACGGGTTGCAACACACGCTCATATTCTTTCAACAATTTCTGCTGTTTGAGTAACCAGTAACACTTTGTGTCATCACATTCAACTAGTTATACTAGTTATCTGTCATAGCAAGAATGAAATAATGGGACTGCTATAACGTCTGAATATCTATAAACCATCCTGAAAAAAAAAATGTATCTATTTACATGTTGCTGAAAAAAAGCTCTATACAAGAACTGTTACCAATTTTTTGAATATTTCAATCAACGCATTAAGAATTCCCACTTTTCAATTCAGGAGGAATGGAGTTTTTTAGGGGCGGTCCCATGGTACAATCATCAACTCCTACGAATATAAAACATGCCCGTTATGAGTTCAAGCCTCGTCACTGTAGTGGTTGAATGGCAATGAAATGAAAAATTTATTTTTTATTCGTTTATTATCTAATAATCTTAACAAAAAACACTCTTACCCTAATAAAAAATAAAGGAGTATAATTGAATAATAGATATTATACAAGCTATAAAAATATTGTGAGTACATATGTACATATATTCCATGTACATTTCTCTAAATGGTCTCAATAAGTATCTAGTACTTTTAGAAAGCGCGTCAATGATGATACATATTTTCACAACCTTCTTTAATAACTTGATTACTAGCAATTTTCCATACATTTTCCTGAAATTATCTTCACATAATCAATAAGCCAGACGCAGAAACCGATATACTTTAACGAGCTACAATTAAAATGTCGTTAACGATTACACTACTACAAATGGTAATAATAAATAATTCGATGCAAACACTCTTCTAGCAATTATTCTAGAGATTCTAGGAAGGTTGCTCTTCCCTTATGTTTGCTTGTATTATCTTTGTGTAATTGTTTTCTGTTTTTTTTCTGTTGGTTAATGATAGTTTTTTTTGCCAAACAAACCAAACAATTCTAAAAGACAAAACAAATGTAAAAATGCACTTCAATACACATTCGCGTTCATTTTAATGATTAATAGCTAATTCAGTGCATTTATTTTTCATAAATTGCAAACCTGTGGGGAAGAGAGCCAACTTTCTCGTCGCTCCAATGTCATTAAATGGGAGTGATCTCTCAAGAAAAAAAACACGTTCAACACATTTCATATTAGGTTTATTATTGATGAAACTTGTCGCAAATTGCGATGACTAACTCGACTCGGTTTTCCTTAATTGATAAGGCCTTCTTATGGAGCCCATGAACTACTTCGTTAATGAAATGGAACACGACTAAGGAAGTGCACCAAATAAGTGCAAAATGTTTAATGCAACGAGTGAATGAAACTGTATCGTTCATTAGTTTATAAGACATTTTAAACGGAGATTGTACGGACGTGACAAACAATAACCATTTTAGATGCGGTTGAAGAGTCTCGTCGAACAGGTTCTGTAATGAACAGAGGTTCAAGTCACCATACGAAGAGATGTCAATGATTTGACAATTTGACGAACGACAAACTAGTTATGATTTTCCACAAAAGATTTGGAAACACACAATCATGGGTTAGGTTTTCCAATGGATGAAGTTTTCTGAAGTGCAAAAGAAAAAAAAGTAAGCATAAAAAACACAATCCAAGAGCTATAATAATACATAACCATGAAAATATCCAGAGTCAAATGGACACCTTTATTTGTTTTTTTTTTTAAACAAAAAAAAAACGGAAAGTACAGGTTTAGCGACTCTTGTTCAAGCAAATCGGAAGGTTGACAATGTTCTCTTATAATACTGACGACTTACCCAACTTGGTAGGCTCGTTTTTATCTTCCTGAAATGAAACATTTCGAGCAGCTCTCGTTTCCCCTGTTTCTTTGAAAGTAAATCATTAACAATTTGTAGCACGTTCCATGCTTCACATGTCTTTCAATTATGTATTTACATTTCTTCGCTGCTCTGTAGCAATACGTGTATCCGATGATGTGTCGTTTTTCACTTCCCTCATAATGAAACGGCTATAATCAACAAGGAAACAGCTTTTTGTTTCATTTTTGTTATTGAAAATACTCGTGCTGAATGCATACTCTATAATTGATCAAACTATTTAAAAAACCTCCCGAGACAAAATTATTAACTTTAATTTAAACAAAATACATAGTAAATATAACATTTATACGAATACCTCAACCTGTATCCAAATAAACCAGGTGATAGGAATTCTCACCATTCACCAGCACCTTCATGTCTTTGCTGCTTTTATCGATTTATGGCTTCATCTGGTTCAACGCTAACCTGTTTCTTGTACCTTAACTAGCTGTGCGTGGAAAGAACTTGTTTGTTTTTATTTCCTTTGCTTGCCTCTGCGTATGGTATCGGTCTCGCGACATTTACAAGAATCTTGTTTGGCAATGTTAAACTCCTTGGAAAGACATTGAAATAAAGAAAGGTGTTTTGATAAAACTTAAACCTTAATAAACCTTACGTAAGAAGTGTCACTATCCCCAGATGCACGATAAAACAAACCGAGTTTTGCAAAGCAATAAATCATGTCTTATTAACTTTATTACCTGCTTCACAGCTTTTCAGCCTATTTGCCGCCAGAAAATACGGATGAGACAGCTTACACAACTAGTTTTGAGGAGTTCGTGTAATACGCACAAATGCACAAGCAAGCATCAGATTGTTTAACAATTAAACTTCTTCAATTACTTATCACACACTGAATATTACATTTCATTTCATTTCATTTCATTTCATTCTCAATAGTTTTCGAAGTAAATTCCTCCATATTGCTATGTTATTTCCAACGCCTTCCATCTTAGGAAAAGTTCTCGACTCGTCATATATGGTTGAATTAAAACATCACCTATTATCAAAATCCATCAATCATACACAATCTGACAAGCTGAGTGCATTTAATCACCTATTCGAATATTTCTTCAAAAACTCACTATCTTTTGCGTTGATAAAATGACAACAATAATATCTACTGTGTGGGGTCGTTTTACTGTTCATAAACGTATGTTTAATTTTTCATTATATTGTATAAAAGTCATTCATACAACATATTTAAACGTATTTGTTTTGTATGTAATGTAAGAATAAGTACATCTGTTATATTGGCCGAATAATAAAGTGTTTAAAATTGTATTGTGGATCAGAAATACTTAATATTAACAAGGCAAGCAATAGTTATAATCCAACTTACATTGTCATCAGATGCAAGAAGAGTAGTAAATTATTAAAAAAATGAGCAATATTTCTCAACAAGAAACATCACATTACTTTATTCTTTACCAATTCATGGATCACGATTGAAACGTGCCCACAAATTGAACCAGTTTACCACTGATAACGACCACCACTACACAATCTGACCCAAGTTATTGATGTATTGTTTACTTTCGAAGAATAATTCATCACCTAAAAGTAGCAGCAATGAAAAAGATTGAAATGATGGAGGTGGATAAAACGATGGTACCTACCTGGATACCTTTGACATTGAGACAGGAAATGGATTTGTGATTGCATCTTTTATATTTATTTTTTTTCTGGCAGGGCATGACTACATATGGGATTTTTTTAATCACAGTTACACCTCCTTTAATTTGACTATCTGATCATTTCAGAACACGTTTGTCAATAGTCCATCGTGTCAGTAGTATTTTCAGCAATTAAAATTACTTTCATAAGTCACTCCTACTTGTCATGTGTTTTACAAGTATGTTAAAACAATCTACCAGAATTGCTTCATTGAAGTATCTGCATAGCTGCTACTCAGCAATCGCACAGTGATGACATTAACTCCAAGAACAACAACTACAGTTCTTGTTAGAACCCCATCCAACCAATCAGTTTGACAGCACATCGTTGAACTACCCTACTTGAAATACCTTACAGCGCGATTCCAATATTAGTCGGATTTTTTACATTTTGTTTTTGCATTCAACATCTTTGTCTGTTAAATCAGAAAACCGAAAACCATTCAAGCAGCTTTTGAAACCTACTCGACAAAATGACTCGCCCTAAGAGCACATGTTACGCAGATACCAAACCATACACACCACCAGCGCATACGCTTGTTGCTGGAGCACCATATGGATTGCTTTACGTGTCGTCTCTCCGTTCGGTCTATTAATATTCTTAATTTTCGGATAACGGACGTTATGGCATCACTGGTGCAACTTACATACGTCATGTCTCAACGTTGCAAATACAACCCTATCCATTCGTTTACTCAGATCATCTTTCTTTTGGTCGAGTCATTTCGAGCACCTCAAGCAGTGTCGATTATGACTATGAAGTGGAAAAGTCCCTCACTTCAGTGTAGAAGTCAATATCCATGAAGAGCTTTGCTTTTTTTCCTTATGTATACGAGATTCACTTACTCTTCACTTCTCTGTACCGTCATACAGTTTGTCTTGTCTGAAGGTGACTGGAAGCAAAAAACGATCCTATTGAAGCCTCACTCTTTTTGCATATATCAGTATAACACGTTCATTTGAATCGTTATCCTATTTATGCAATTCAACAATAATTTCCTTTAATTTACTCAAAATATTATGTATTATTGTCTTCTGTAACTACTTTGATCATCTGTTTCTTAATTCATTTATTGGTTCTTGGCGGACTACGTAAAGGATGCTAGGGAATACCATTGTATTCGATGGAGTACGACCTGTTTTTTCTTGATGAATCTATGTTGGTCATCTTGGGTGTGTGTATGACTCGGACGGTTCCTCTGAGAGTTTTCTGAAGCCACCACTTGCTCGTTTTTTATTTCATAACAACTATTAGAGTAGAATTATCTTATAGATACTTTCGTCCTTCTCAAACCTGTGTTGGGGTAAGAGGTGGGACTTATCATCATCATCATCATCATTTAGGCGCAGTGGTCTATAAAATCATTCATAGCGTACACAAACGTCCGAAATTTATTTTACCTAGTCAAAAGACATGTAATAATAAGCATTGCAAATAATAATCAATCATAAATATGTTATTAGACATATAACCATATTGCTTATTGTTCAGTGATTGGTCGCTAATTATGTTTACATTAGTCCACATCTGAAATGATATAATCATTTAAACAATAAAACGTTCTAGGGAGGTTTTCAGGTTTTGGTAAATGGCTATCTTAAAGTTATGTTTAACTACCGTATCGATGAAAATTATTCAAAATTTAGATAAAAAAAATATTTTTTTTCAACTTATATTATCAACTGCGATTTGATCAGTTAAATTGATAGATTTCATTTCATTGGAATTTATATTTTATGTGTGCATCTATTAAAGCGTATCTTATTGATGAATTCAACGGGCATCGTTCGTAGAGCTAAGTTCCATTTGGTGGTAGCAATTGTTCACCGTAGAAGACGTAGCAATTTATTCAAGCTCTACTGAGCGTGTGGTGATATTTCGGTTATTTTTAAATTAAGCCTAATTGAGTGTTTCGGTACATAAATAACGCGCGGTGACGTTTATGTGACAGCGAGAATTGTGGAGGTCACGCTTACTTTACGCATCGGTCCCGCTGGGGCGTAATGTACTCTCTTCCACGACAAGACGCAAACACACGGTAGTGAGCAAGCAAACATTGCAATATCCTACACATTCGAATTCATGTAGACTTGGAATTGTCGCTCTCTGAATGTATTAACCGTATACATGCAGGTCTGACATAAGCAACAAGTGAAGCTAAAGTGTCTCCTAAATACGTCCGTAAAATTCGTTCCAGCTATTAAGCAATCATATTTGTTCCCAAAACTCTATGCGAATCCATCGATCTATTCAAGATGGATTATGCCGCATTAAAGATAAGTTTCAAATTACCTAGTTGAACTAATCACTTTGCACTTCGCAGCCCAATGCTACCAACACGTTTCAGTACGTCCTGGTTTCCGGAGCAAAGTATTCAAATACCGCTAATGCCATTGGTCATGCGAAAAAGCCATGCCATAAATTTTAAATCCCACCTTCGTCCCCCCAATTATGGCACCGATAAATGCGTGTGAGTTTGATACTACTGCATCACTCGCCGCGTGTAATATACGCGACGCGCTAGCATAGGTAAAAGTATCACACAACAGCGTATCACGAGGCAGCGGCTTGGATGGGCAAGGTACCGGCCACTCGTGCAAGCAAATAATCAACAAATCGATCAACTTTAATCCGCAACCCATAAATCATGCACAATAAAATGTCACTCTTTACCATCCCTTGGTTATGTCCCAGTTCTCCACAATCGTTTCGTTGTCAGTGATAGTAGCCAACATGTAGGGGAAACCTCGATACGTACGCTGAAAATGAGTGTTCAATCGTTACCTTTCTGAGCTGACTGAACCATGCACCGGTAACTACGACCTCAAACTACCCTGCCTGCCGACAATGTCCTCCGTCTGCTATTTACCAGCTACCTCCAGCTACATCCAGGTGCTATGCGATCAACAAAATACGACAACTTTTCCATCAGTCTTATCTATCTATTTGGATCGATTATCAATCCACAGACCTCCTCTTCTCTCATACGATGGTGTCGTACCGTCCAGACCATTGCTACGCTCTACTGCGGTCCCGCTGTCCGGCTGAACGCAGCGTGGTCGATTTGATTTCGCTTTGGTTGGGCTCTGGCTTATCTTATCAGCACCACGCACTACTGTGTTTGACGAAACGAGCTTCCTGTACCTCCGTTTTTTGGAACCGATTACCTTCGGAAATATATTTACTCACTCATACATATCCAATCGTTTGCTTAAATATAAGATTAACGAACTAAATTGTAAGGTAATTGGGTATAAAAAGGTTTGTACATTATTTTTTCAGTCATTCTATAAACTCTACAACAAAGTTCTAAATAAATTTTCAGATAAAATAAACATTACTGGAGCCATTATATTTTTGTTATGTTATTTTTGTTATGTATTTATTAGGTCTATAACGCTCAATTACCTTATCTTAAGATAAAACAAACACACACTCATCTTACGAGTATGTTGAATGGTTTTGGATATCAATGCACAAATGAGATGATCATTATGCTACAATCTGGGTGACTGTAAGTGAGACATGTTTAACAGTGGACAAACTTATCCGGTCGAGCCATCAACTGTTTGTCGGATACACATGATTTAATCAATGAAATTTGTTTCGCGACACTTCGTTACTGCTGGTCGCCAAGTGTTTTTGCACAGTGTGCAATAAAGCTGAAGTAGCGCAAGATTAGATTTGATAATGCTTTATTTAATCAGACCAACTCAAGCCTGCACTCGAATGCCACACAGCATGAGACTGCATGTCTGAATCAGGACCATCGGATCATTTTATTTTGGTTTATATTTTACTTACACGCGATTTAAATGTAGTCTTGTTAATACTTTCTTGGTTTGATTCCATTAATGTGTTGTAATGGCAATATGTTAGTTTAAAATCAGGTTAATTTTCACCATTCCTTCTATTAATTGTTAACAGTAGCATCTATAACACATCGTTTCAAAACCATCTTAGTACAACACAATACAAAAATAAATACTATAAATATGCACTTTTTAACTATTTTTTGCAGTCTGAATCTAAAAACTTTATCGCTGGTTTGGGAATCATTTGCGAGACAAATTTTAAGTTTCTATGTTTGCGCGACGAACTTATTTGTAGGTTTGGCCGCTTTGTTGGCATGCTCATTCAACTTTCGCCCCTATTAACGCGTCTCACTGGATGTCCAAACGCCATAATTTATGATCCTCCATGAGAAACCTCAAACCTGTTTGAATCAAAAGCCGTTTTCCATGTTATCTTTTTGTTTTCATTTTGTTGTGCAAGCTTAAGTCAAGCTCGTTTCAAATCGTCGCCAGTCACGTTGATAGAATGAATAATGCACGATGCTGACGACACCTGATAGAGACATTATTGGATTAGTGTCACCGATCGACTGGGCGACAAAACTCACTTAAATCATTTTATCTTAAACGATTGAATCGCTCTATGCTTTTGATACTATGCTAGACACACATAAAGATATACCAAACTTGGGTTATAGTGTGCATTATTAACTCTCAAAGATCAAACATTCAGAAGATTTACATACCATTAGACGGAAAGATACCACAGCAAGTGACTTTATAAGAGTACCAAAACGTTTTATTTGATAGCCACAGGATTTATTACAGTAAATTATGTGGTTAGCAAATATAGAATAAACTTTCTGCGTGCATATTTTACACGGAGAATCATTTGCATACGTTTTGCGATATTAACCATAGGCATCAATCATCTTTATGATAAAGTGAATTATTAATTACAAGCTAAACGATATGATACCTTTCTACTTGTATATAAGTAGTTCTTGTGATTTTCAGTGCATTGGACAGTGCATTTTTTTAACAACTTGTTTTCTCAATATTGCTCCAAAATGAAGCATTAAAAGATTACATACATGTACATATTTTTTAAACTCTATGCGCTTAAAATGCGCCACGAGACATCATCACACTGGAAAATTGTGTTTCGTGAGTTTGGTGCCATTTGGTGAAATTTAAAACTAAATGAATTCATTCACACGTACTTGTAATTTCTCTAGCAAGTGAAACATATACTCTTCATGCGTATTCAAACTCTTGCCCCTTTTTGAATGTGGCGCATGTATGCATTTACACGTGTTAGTACGCCATGCAGGCGTCAGGAGTTTACAGTAAGGCTTCTGCTTTTTTATAATTATAACAATGTGTTCTATTTACTCAATTTATCATAAGGGTATCTCTACAAAAAGATACATTTAATCGTTCTTCATTCACAATGGAATGCAGCATTATTTTAAAATATTGATGAAAATATAACATTTAAAATATAACATTGAAAAAAATAAACTTGATTCCTGTCTCACATTTTCCACGATGACGCAAACTACTCTATTCTGTAACCAGCTTTTCAATGAAAATTTTTTATTGAGGCCATTTACGTAGTTAACCTAGTCTTCCCTGTTCATTGACAACAAGTTGCTCAAGAATAAAAGTGACAAATAATTGTGCCGACCACCTCGTGCCTTTTATATAGTCAACCAGGACGACGTCTCGACCGTAGACAAGTTCTGCTAAAAACAACGTACGTTGATTGCATGTGAAGAGCGAACGCCACCGTTTAGCAAGAAATATTTAATTATCCCTTATTTAAATGAGCGGCTACGCTCAACGTCATCAGCATCTCTTGTAATACCTTCCACGACGCTCGGGTAGGGCTGATTTATTCGGTACAACGTACAACATCCATCTCGTTGGCTCTTTCTACTCAGTTGGTCAAGTGCGTTGTAACCGAACAGCACAACGCTAAGAGAAAGGCCAACAAGATCGACGGGAAATGCTCCGTTAAGAGTTAGTCAGTCTTTATGCAACGAGCAAAAAAAAACAAGTATCGACTCAGCGGTAGCACCACATGTCTCATTATCCATGCGCTTGTGCATAGTGCGTTAAACGTACAACATCAAAAATGGCTACACAAAAAAAGAATCGTATAATGCCAAGTATGAAAAAATGATACATAACACGTTGACTGTATTTTCTTTTTATGCTGACGATGTAGGCTGACGAGCAGAATGAAAGTACATGTAGTCCGATTCAGTAGATATTACATCTTTAAAATCTTCATATTAAGTCATACGATGTTAATATTCGAACTTTCATTTTGAACCATAACATAACTATTGAAATGGATTCAATTGAAACTCCAATCGATTAATACATGTAAAACACATTACATTTATAATGTGAACTATTTACAAAATATATGTACAATTTTCTGTAATCGAACTCTTTTTACATACAGAAATAAGGGTCATGAGGATCCTATCACTTATACATACTATCATGAATTAACGAACTGTTTTTTGTTGACTAATTAGACATTGTTGAAGTTCTAGAACTCGTTTTTCAAGTAAATTTTCAAAAGAAAAATCTGTACCATCATTTAACTGCAATAACAGCTTCTGATCGCTGATTGTGAATTACACCCCCGCCTTGTATAAAATAAGTCTATTAGAATTAAACAAGATAAAAAGAAGCTTAAACAATATTTGCTGACGAAGAAAGAGTGGAACATCCGCTGGCTCAATTTATTTCTTCCTAATTGCAATCCATTCTGGAATTCATAAGTCTAGTTTGATCTAGGCAGAACCGATCGGAACAACCTTACCCACTGTAGATGTATAGAGCGCCGTTGCAATGAAATGAAAGTAGTGCTGGAAAAGTGTCAGAAAGTAATTGAATTTAATTGATTGATCACCTGATAGCAGGATGGAAACGTTTCGCTTCAAATGGCTCTAACCAAGAACCCCTTCCATTTGTAGTCCGAAATGCAATCATGCTTCTATGCAAAGCGGAAAGACCTCAAGTCTCCCTCGACATGGAATAATTTGCTGTTGAAATTTCCGGGTCCCAAACTTCTCTCGTACTCTAGCTCGGTACATAGTCGTGACTATAGATTAACATACTCAATCTTCTTGGCAGCCGTTTGTCAGATCAAACTTCTTACACATACTGCTGCTTCATGTCGTTGTTATATATTTGCTAGGTAACGAACTGCTAGGAACTAGGCAAAATCTAGTGCTGATCGAAATTAAATGTAATTTATCATCATCAGTGGCAGGCACGACAAAATCCTGCTTACGAAGCAGTATGGTACCATCTGGTGCTGGTTTGCAATAAGTGAGCAGTAAAGGTGAGCAGTACTGTGTAAATTTATTTCACATAATGTCAGAAATTTGTAGAATTCGTTTACTATATCGATTTTTATTTGTAACATTAATGCTGGTAGGAATGTTTATTGCAACATTTATTGTTTACTAGTAAATACGAAAGTTTATTATAACGTTTATTGTTTATTTTCAATCACATGAATTGTATGAAAAAAAACATTTCCATGTGTAAGATAAAACACTTTGCCAAATAAAAAGAAAATCAGTCATTTATTATGATGCGTTAAATCATATCTCTGAACAAATAACTTACTGTGATAAACTTTTTTTTAAACTTTCAGTCATATTTGTAGATCCTATGTTCTATACAATATGACTTAAATTAATGTAAACAAGTTATTAATTGCTTTGAATAGTTGGCACATTAAGTAGCATACTTAATTAAGCTATTTCAAACAAAATTTTGCTATTTATAAAACGCGTTCATGTTTTATTTTTATTTCATTAACTACAAACAAAAAGAATGATCATCATACGCAATTTATTTACCGCGTCCAAATTTCCATCGATTGACTGACCACCCATGTTGGCAAATCGTTGAAGGTTCATGTCCGACCCACCAATTATCATATGCGTTGAATGCGAAATTGCTGTCCGTATTCATACAATCAAGCAGCTTCAGAAGTAGCAACTTGATTAGTCCGGACCGAGGCTTGTTAAGTGCAGTACTGGAGAATGTGCTTGTTAAATCTGCCAACCACCAGCAACTTCGAAAAAATGCAATCGAGAAAGAAATACTACAAACGCAACGTTCCACAACATCCCGTCCTACCTCCAATTTATGCAACTCTACTTTTGCTGCGTATCCTGTTCGATGCTTCTGTTACCATTTCATGCACTCTGAAAGAGCAACCCGGCCAATGAACGGATTCGCGCCAGCTTGTCATCCTGGAACGACTGCTAAATCAGGTCAACGCCAAACCATCAACGCCATCCCTTGATGGCGTGGTTGGTTTTATGAGTCACGATATGAAATTATAAACAATCCAGCCTATACAATCACAGCCTTTCAACATCCATTACATCGCAACGTTCTCCCGGCGCTTCGGTAGCAAATGGCAAAGAATGAATGGTTTTATCAGTAATTCTAACAACACAAAACCCTTGGGCTAGGTTCAACGCAATTGGCTGACATCACGTTATGACATTTTATTAATTAATATTTCCTTCAGAATCATATCACTGTCACTTTTGATGTTCAATTAAGTGTGATATTTATTGAAAACAGTGCTTCATGTCTGGCGAACGTGAGTGTTATGTTGTGTAGATTTTATTTTATTCAATGCATTATCCAGACTGACATTTCGACTGACAGTTTAACTGTTGAAGCCTATACATGTACGTACCATACCAACTACATGACCGCATGTTTCAACGTTATTATAATATTCAACTACATCGTAAATAAAGTAATAAAACTCATAAAAACAATAATTTTAAAATGTAAACCCTATCCATGGCATAATATTTCGAGATAGGCAATTCTAAAAAAAGCAGCAAGACATTACCAACTTCATTATTCACCTTCATTTGCATCGTCGTCTAATCAAAAATGACAATATGTCTTCTTAAGGCGCGTAATTGAACACTACGTATGAGTGTTTCGTGTGTCCTTGGCGTACTCAGCATCTTGGGTGTTCAGTAGCAAGCATCACTATACGAAATGATACGTCTCATGTATAATCTTTTATTTTCTTACAGCTTCGATGACCCCATCCGCTAGACCTTGTTGATAAGGTATCTCCAATCAATAGGAATGAGTGTCGAGCAGAAGCCAAACAATTCATACCGTTTGACATAGTCTTGATTGTGACAGTCGCACATTTTTATTTCGGATTATCATCATCTAATTTTGGTTTTAGGCACAACAAATTCAATTATTTTTGGCTGTTTATATATTTCTGTAAGGTCAGAAAATCGTAATAAAAACAAACAGCTCCTGGTTGAACTAGACGAGGTTTTGCTGTAACATACTATGTATTTATCTGTAGAGAGTACACAACACTACATTAAATCAAAAACTTCCTTACGATCTACTCAAATGCAATACTTTACGATCTACTCTGAATCTCGTGTAGAGTCAGTTATTCCCCGGTAAAATCTTGGATGATTAAAACCATGCTTTTAATTTGACATGCTACCTATAATTTGATGCCTCATATTCTACCATATATTCTATGAACAAGCATTGTTGACCATTTAAAAGATACAAAGTGTAAAAAATGCAAGTGTATATTAGTTTGTTTTGATTGCAAAATTATCCTCAACTGTACTGTGCGATTCGACATTATCTGTCGTACTTCTTTCTTTGCTTCGTTGCACCTTTTCCGTCGTTTATGGTATTTTTCTAATTCAACTTTCTCCTACGCAGCATCCCAGCCAGATCCTTTACAAAGATCCTTGCGTATACACGCCATTATAGCGGATCGTCATCACTATCCCATAAATATTCATTTTTTCCTACACTTCCACCACGAACCCGTCTAACCTTTACCCTCAACCAACCGTCAACGTATATGCTTTTCCAGTGTGACGTAGGCAAGGGACGATGCTTTGAATAGGGTGTATTTGGCAGGGTTGAACAAAATCTTGGAAAATATACACACAGTAAATGAAGTTACGCATGGTAGGTCCTCGGAAATATCTACTCCCTTTCTACAGTCGTGACGTTTGTTGGAGGTATATGTAGCATACCAAACAAAATAAAAAAGACATACAACGGTTAGAACCCAAATGAGGAAATCAGTCCCAGCAAGGACACAACACCCGCTTCCCCAGCAAACGTACGCACTTTCTCGGCGTGTTTTTCTACAGCAGTATCGCTTGGATTGAAATATTGCGATCTATAAATATTTATGAAAAATGTCCTCTGAAACCACGTGTTCCTGTCCGAACCATGTCACTAAAACCATATCCCGTGCTTCTTCGTCGGAAAACTTCACCGTAACCCGCCGTATTGGGTTCACTTTCTCTGACAGACGCTTCGACGGTGATGGAAACATAATTGGAATGCGTACGTGTGGTGTTGAGCAGTTCAGTTGGGTATACCTGCACGAGTCGAGCTCGACGACGGCTGGCTCAACCATGTTGTGAATGATTCGGCTTTTGCAAATCTGTCATCAGTCATGCCGTTGTTGTTGGTGACATTTTGTGCGATCGTCAATTTTCTACCAAGCTCCTTTTACAGGCATGCGTATTTTTATTTCTAAGCATATATATATATATAT
>KI919504.1:0-11971 GCA_000473525.2 Anopheles melas | reverse complement strand
ATATATATATATATATATATATATATATATATATATATATATATATATATATATATATATATATATATATATATATATATATTGATTTATATGGATTTATTATTTGGATTTATAAATTATTATAAAATTATTATTATAATTATTATAAAATCATTATTTTTAATATTTCAATTATCAACAAACAGTAAAAATGCTATGCACAATTCAATTTAATCTATTACGCGACCAATTTATACAGTCATAAAGATAATTGAGCGTCATTTTCTTTCTACATAAACGAATGTTCCAACCGTGCCATTCCCTGATACGTTCCAATCATAGCGACTGGGAAAACTAACAGATTAGCATGGGTAAATTTCTTCGGCAGTGTACTGCCTAAACCAAAAAAATCGCTCATTTCCGCAAACACATCAGCAATCGATGGCCCTAATTACCGATTGGTCGATCGGTTTTTACTGAATCGTTAGCCAGTCGTGCAGCAGTAGCAGCATAAACTCCATCCACTTCCCCGTTCTATGCTTCCTGTGATTAAGCAGATTTTCCATTTTAATCCTTTCCTTTGCTTCTTCACGCTTCTCCACGGAGACGAACAACTCGAGCGAACACAAACAGTTGGTGAAGTGTTCGTCATCATAGTTTGACTACCAGTGCCCCCGTTGATGTGTAGGAAAGCGCACCAAGTTTAATTAACTGGGTTGATTACTACTTCCGCTATTTTCCACATACCTGATTAACACGTCTGCCACTGTGCTGCGTTGTTTATAAATAGCCGTACATGCCAGGTTCTGCTCCCGGGGAAAACTTTCAAACGCAAGCGAAACGCATCGCTCGGTGAATCCTCAGACACCCGGCCATGTACAGGGCCATAACAAGCACAAAGAAGAACAATATTTATGCGTACTGCGCTTGGATGTAATACGTATCGTCACACAGTTTGTTGCAGATGATTTATAGAACAGCTCTTTAATAGTTTTCTTCACTCGAGCGTGGTTTTGCTTGCGCCGCCTACCCTCGTCATTACGGCGTTTCTGCTGGAAGTAGAGTTGTTTGTGCTTTAAATTATGCATCCACTCTTTCACGTTCAATTTCATTCTGGGTCTCGCGCTCGTGTCGCTACCGTTAATTATTTGGTTCCCATGCCATGTTCACACACGCTTTCGTATTTAAAGCAAATTGAACAGGGTCCCCAATGATCGATAAAGGTTGTTTAAATTTAGCAGACAAGTAAACAAAAAATTTGCTTAGTGCTGGTTATAATATTGCATTGTATAATGCAAAACTCAATAGTAATAAAGGCCTCAGCTGCTGGTAGCGATGATATTATCACCAATAGTAATCCATCAATTGGTAACGGCTTCATCAAGAATGTAATTTTGAATGGTCTGAACGCATAGCTCCGAGGCTATGCTATCGATACCCGGTAATATCTTTGCTATTAATTCATCAATTTCATTCCCTGGCTGACGATCATCGGCTGCACGAGTATGCTGCTTCATATCCGTTCATAGCAATAACTCAAATCATTATCGCTTCAGCGCTGCATTTCAAAAACTCCGTACTCCATTCAGCAGATTGTGTAAAGAAATAAATAAACAACCAAACACTGCACTACATATACGCTGGCAGAGCAGCAGAGCTGAACCAGCCACATCTACTTCAAACAAGTCGACACAGACACCACACACACCCAATCGATTCCTTAGTCGAGAGATAACGAGCTGACGATATACTGATGCCCAATCGGTTGCACGGAGGCTTCGCTTAATTGAGTAGCACCAGGCGGGACTTGCTACTGATTATTCTGCTATTAATCAAAGCGTTATCGGGAGGCATACGGTCGGCTCTAGCTAGTATCGTCACACATTACCTTCCATTTCACCAGTACCCTCACTGGTCGCGCTACTCGATGACATGCTTACGTAGCGATAGACGAGTTGTCAATGCTGTTATCAGCAAACCGCGGGAATTCAGCTAAACATCATTGTGTCAATGAGCTCGAACTACATACTGTGTACTTGTGACCAAAGCTTCATAATTTGTTCTTCCTGCAACCATACCATTGTTTATACAGGCAAAAAAGCTTTTTTTTTTGCTTTAAAGACTGACACACGCTGCTTGCTGTTTGAATTCAATTTACCATTATACAAAAAAGATAAACCAATTTATTCATTACGCATAGCTTCTTCACAATAAACACAGGGAAATATTAATGTGTAAATTACAGTATTTTATGATTTATACTCGCCTGTCTATTCCACATTGCAAATTCTGAAACATTAGAATTGGTGGAGCATAAAAAATAAAATTAATATTTTTGGAATTGTTATCATTCATAAGACTATCATAATGGCGAGTAAAAGTACAATAAACTATTATGTCTGCAATTAAAGCTACCTGCTAAAGTCAATAGACATTCAGTATATAAGAAAATCAACTGAAGTTACCTGTTTCGACTGATATATTTTGCCCCCACGAAGCTATGCGTCCAAAGCACGGAGAAATAATCGTACCTTAAGCATAGCGTGGGCTAGTGTTCAGCTTTCGGTGTGTTTGATCTAAGCTTGTCGATTGCACACGACGCTAGCTGAACCGCTCCGGGATTCGGGTGAGATCGAAATAAATTGCCCCATACCGAACACCCTGCTAAGTCAAATCAAACAAAAATCCTTCCGTACACCAAACAACACCACACATTGCCACGTATTGTCGCCGTACCAGCGTACCAACTTCCAAACGAACCAACTTCGCCCTGTCAGAAGCACCTCACACACGCATCGCGAAACCATTCCGAACTTGTCAGCCCACCAAAACCACCCCGAAGAGATCCTGCCGAGATTGGGCGCAATGATTGATGGGACCCGCACTGAATCCTTTACACGCATATGCCTTCCAATGGCAAAGGTGTGTTTTCGGTAGTTGTTATGAGTGCGGCCATTTTTCGTTAAAAAAAATCTGACACAGTGTTTTGATCCCCCAGATGAAAGTTGCGGGGAAATTGATAGCTTTCGAAACAATACTTTCCTTTCACTCTTTAGCGAAATATTTAATCTGGTTCTTTACTATCATTTCATTACAACAGTTTGGTGCTTCTGGAGATGATCGGATTAGTATTAAAGTGATTTTAGGTAAAGCAAAATTTTCGCCCATTAGATATGGATATAATTTAAATGTATTTTACCATTTCGCAGCATACTGAATCATTCAGACACATTGTTTCTTTATGACTCGTACCTTACGGTCCATGGTTCGAGCTGTTGTCGTTCGTGCTAAAGACCATGATTCAGAAACTCACGAATTCAAACATGCACGTAACCTTTGAACCTTGACGCCTAGCCAGCATCCATCTATTTGATCGATCGCTGGAAGACCATGGTTTGTGAAATTTAACTTCTTCTCAAAGGACGTACAACACGCATATTTTCAATAAAAGGAAGATAGAGGATGTATGAGAGATAAAATCAGAGCCACCTGGCGAGGCGACTAGACTCACTGCTCACTGCTGAGCGGGATTCAATTATAGAAATTGAAGCCTAGTTCCACATAAGCTAATCTCCGGCAATTTTCTAGCACACACTCTAACATGTCTAACGTCTTTCCAAACGACCCTGCAGTCTCCCTCGCATACGACGTTGAGATGGAAGGATAAGTCGATCGTTGAGCATCGTAGTGCCGGTTTCTCCAACCCTCTGCTAATCTGCTAATACCTAGAGTCTCCACCGCATGTGGCGCGCTGCACATGAGACAGGAAACATTCACGCTCGCCACCTGCCCCAACATCCACGGCTGAACCAAAGACATGAGAGGCTGATTATGCTTATGTTTATGCCCCACACACCTTGAGATATTTTAAACATCAATCGAACACATCTCGTTTGCTTCACACCGTTTCGACAAGACATGGTTTGGTGTTCTTTCACCTCACTGCCCGTTTACCTCGACGGTAGCCTTCTGCAGGCTTGCCTCTATTGGCTCTGCTGGTGCTCAGGAACCATCGCTGTTGCGTTGTGTGAGTGCGATGAGATCGAGGTTTTTACTGCCTTCCTACACCTTCGCTGGCTGCTGATTACCATTCTCGTGTGTGTGTTTTTTTTTTTACTCGAGCCTTCTCTACCACCAACCAGTACACACTGCACTGTTTTCGATTTTGTATGCTTCTTTCACATCCATTGTTGTTGGTTTTCCGCATCAAAACATTTAATATTCATCTTGTTAAGACATTTTATTTATGGAGATTAGTTCGTTCGATTTCTTCTCGGCCGTTGTTCTTGCATAGATGGTTCTCTTTCTACCCTACACACGATCTGCCCACCCATCGCTGTACCCATTGCGAACATTTCGATTCGTGGTTCTAGGTATGTCGAGACACCTCAATTGCTAACAAGCCAAAGTGTGGCAGCCATCGCCACCCGGAGCAGGAATTTGGCTTTTGGGTTAATTTTCAATTTACCTTGCAAAGGCCGGATATTAATTATCATCGGTAATTCTGACTTTCCTAGCACACT
Source organism: Anopheles melas (assembly GCA_000473525.2). NCBI lineage: Eukaryota > Metazoa > Arthropoda > Insecta > Diptera > Culicidae > Anopheles > Anopheles melas. Next base: position 7,469 of record KI919504.1, on the reverse strand, counting down.
AGCGCATCAAACACATTGTGTTGCATATACGCTGCTGTAAATTAAAGACTATTAAATGTTTATCACACAAGGTGAAAACATTGCTCAACAAGACAATACGGCGGTAATTGAAAATAACATTTAATAACTTATCATAATTTCAACATAAACTTCCAGAATGAGTTTATAGTTGAACCGAACTTGAATATCTTAAAACACACAACGATCATGTTAAAGTCGAGGTACATCCAAAAGGCTCTTTGGTGGATAGGACCAGCAAGTTGTCCGCTTTGGACATCATATCTGCTAACGAGACAAACCCAGGCTCGAATGTAGAAGGGAAGAAAAATAAAACGATTTAACTACCATAACACGCATCACCTTCCCGCGCAGGCAGTACAACACACACGCAGGCCCGTGTCTGAGGAATGGAATTGGAGATTGTATTGCGTTTTGTTTGTTTAATTTCGAACATGATTTTCTTCCTCCACTTCATTGTGGTGGTTTTCTTCGCCTTTGCCTTCTTCGCTTTCATGAGCGATTCGTAGACTCATTCCACTCCGATCCATCTTCGATCAGTCCAATCGATCAGTAGGGTCATATATTATGGTTTATCATGATTTCGACTTGTTTCTTCGATTCTTTTTCCTTGTTCTCTCTGGTTACGTTTTTTCGGGGTTCCTATAAACCTCTTCTCCTTCCTGGCAGGTCACATGCCCGTTTGCGGGTTGCCTGCTGTTCCCTGCAAATTAATCTGGATGTGAGCGATGTCTCCGGTACAAAGTCCCGTACGAATGTGTATGCCATAGCGAACGATGACAAACAAAGATATGAAAAACATGAAGCTGCTGCAAAGGCTCGCAGTGTTTGGGGTATGCTAATGTTCAAACACTGGTTTTCTTTTACTTTGTTAACCTCAATATCTGAGATTGGCGCTAGATCTAATGAAATTTACCTAACTGTAACGATGAAAGACGCTGTAGCGTCCACAGAAAAATTCTAAAGCAAACTCGAAACCATATTACAACATCGCATGTGAAGAAAAAATATCAGCTTTGTAGAAAACATATTTTTTCCCTTTTGGAAGAAAAAAAGTAATATAGCAGGTTCCCCATGCGCTCTGACCTTCGAATAGTAAAGACGGTCTCAAGCATACATCCTTCTATAGGTTGTCCCTATTGAAACATAAAAGACGATCGAATACAGATCATTTTTTCCACATTTATTGCCACCATTAACAGAAAATGGCTAAGATAAAGTAACTGTAAACATGGAGGCGTACACACCATAAACATGCAGTTTTGTATGCAACTCTCGGAGTGTGCGGCCTGGAAGGATACACAAACACTAATGTCGAGTTTGTCCTTTTCAACAAATATTTGATAGAGGAACGAAGGTCAAATACTGTTCAACTGATTAGAGATAAAGACGCTGGTTGATCCTAAATATACACATCAAGATTATTTGTGGAACATAACACAACTAAAGTATAGGTTCATTTGAATGTTCATATTTGGGAGTATATACCATTCAATATACTTACTGCCGTTATGTTTCATATTAATAGCACCATGAATGTATAGCAAATGACCATCACTCACCTTCACTGTTACGGTGCCTTAAAAAGTGCAAAATACCTTCCCTCTGCGTGTCCTCTATGTCTGGCCATCCACACCTCTTTCCGTTTACTCACTTGCATCATCACATAACTGCAACATTTCTTGCGCTACCAACTTTATCTTTCCCAGTTCCCAGGTACCATAAGGTACCACTATTTATCTACTAAAAGGATGGAAACACCCGAGCCAGACAGACGAAGCAATGCATCACATGGCTGCGAAATGCTTTAACCAGTCGGGCAGGGCATCTTCTCTATTTGTACGCTGCGCCGTGCGCGACGGTGTGCCTGCAGCGAAAATTATTTCTCTTTAAAGGAAAGTTGTTGCGATTCTTGTATGTTTGGCTAGCCGCAACAGCTAGCGCATTAGATCCGTTGATGGTTGGGCAAACGCGCAGGGTAGAGGACCGTTGCAGGACACTGCAAACTTATGAAGATGATTGTACTTGGTGTTGTTTTCAAAATGGCAATGGAGGGATCGTCTGTTCGCACATACACATAGTTTTTAATAAACGATAGGTACCCGCTCTTGACGCATATGCGTGTTGAAGAAGACATAAAATAACCAAACCTAGCAAATAACCATCCATCAATGCTCCACATGGACGATATGTACGTTAAGTTCACAAATGAAACATAACCTTTTATGTGTATGTGTCTCTAGATATTGTTATTCTACATGTTCATCAATTACTTGTGTAATAATTTGATTGGATAACTGTGTGTAATAAGTTTTATCAGCGAAAATGTCCACCATGTACGTATGATGTATTTGATTTTTCAAATTACAAATGCTCATGGCCTGAGTTCCGATTTTGTTTATTGGTTTCATCCCCCTTAGATGCAGTAGATGCACATACGTAAAAAGGAAAATAGCTGGATCGGGTAGGCGGACTACGTTCGAGGAAGAAGGATGGACAATACATTGTTTTACTAAACACATTGAGAATGCACATGCATAAATTAAACAATTCAAATACACTTTAAAACATACCATGTAGGAAAAAAGGAATAAAAATAATCAAAAATGTTTAATGAAGAATACATCGTCGCTTTTCTAATTTCTCAAAATGTTTACACCCTAAATTGTAACGAAATGTTTCACCAACCCTGCCTACGGCCAGCGCTTATACCTGCTGAAACGCACACAACCTTGTTCAACAGTACGGTTTTGCTCTTCTTTCCTCTCTCTCATTTAGCTCTCGCGCTCGTCTCGAAACTGCGCTTCGTTCTCGTTTTCTCTTGCACATGCTTTGTTTCACTCATTCAACGCGCGCCCGACGACACGCACACTAACGCAAAACACGCTCATGCTCACGCATTTTTTCTTCACTCTCGCACTTCAATCTCAACTTCGGTCGCGTGCAGAGTGACGGCGCTGCGCTCGAGTTCACGGTGCCCAACTTCTGAACAAATGTAGTGAAAAAGTGTGTTTCTCCAGGTGTGGTGTTTCGAATCTTTTCCGAACTTCGTTTCACAGTGCAGTGCAAGTGCGGCATAGAACCAACCATTCGTTTTGCGTGTTGCGATGTCAGTGAATATTAGTGCCAGGTGAAACCAGGGCGAATGAACGTAAATTGTTAGCAGTTCGAGAATGTTTGAGAGTGCGCTGATCGGTGTGTGTACGGCATACGAAAGTCACAATCGAGCGAAAAGAACGCGCGTGATGTTGTAGGTGAGTGACGGGTGGTAGAATTTTCCATTTTACATTTTTGATCTGTGAAAACTAATTCTGTGAAAAGGAAAAGCTGGTGTGGGCAAGTCTCATCACAACCTTTGTGGGAGTATATAACGAAACAGAAGAATAAAAACCAACATCCAAGATCCAAGCAAGCGAAATGAGCAAGTGAATAAAATGATGGTTGCTTTAGCTCTCTCTCCTAAAGAAAGAATAATGGCTCCCAAGTGGCCCGCGTGGGACGTGAGTGCGAGCGAGATGGGTACACGCCCATGGGCAACCGGTTAGTGTGTGCGATAGAAAAGAAACACCTAAAAGAAAATGCCACTGTGTATGTAGTCGTGTTCGCTTCGGCGTAATGTCAACAAAGCAAAAACACACTCTGAAGCAATGCAAAACAACAGCGTCCGGCAGTGGCGTACCCGTGAGTGATATTGGTGGGGTGGGATTTTCCGAGCTATTTTCTCCAGACGGGGGAAACAACGAATGTGCGTGTATGTGCATCTAGTGAAAAAAAAAATTGCTGTGTACTTTTGCGAAGGAAGAGCTTATGCTACATCCGCGCACAAAGCTGCACCGGAAATCAAAACCTGAAGTGTGTGTGTTTGGACGGACGCTACTAGCTTCTTTAGGCGAGTTCTAAAGACACTCGTACGTCTTCTACCCGGATCGAACAGAGCGCTTATTTCTCGATCAGCAGAAGCAACGAAAAACCAATAACCGCAAACCACTTGAAAAGATGTCGGGGAATGCTTTATACGTGCGAACTTTTATCGATTTATTGAATGGTATTTCGTAAATAACTTTATGATCCAAGTCCATTCTGGATAGCATCTTTAATTCATAGACGGATACGGCTACGTAAATGCTGAACTACTTCCAGTGTTTTCTTATAGAATGGCTAAAAGCGTCTCGCTATGGCAGGTTCTGCAGCAGACTGGTTTATTCTACTGAAATATTCTATGCTCATTAGCAATCTTGCTACCGGCTCTATATAGCTGACGGTTTTTCCAACGCTTTACCGATGTTACAAAGGGAAACCTTAAACCTAGCGTAGAATAGTTATTACAGTACAAATCCATTGACCAAGAAATATTTCAAAAATATTTAAAAAAATGCTAGGCTTAAAGACAGAAAAATGTGTATACATAGAAAAAAAATCCAATTAAATTGTGTCTAAAACGAAATGAAAATATGATGAAAAAACAATCCTCTGATGGGGTGTAGTTTGGCAAGTGAAAGCATGGTTTTAACTCTTACTTAACAAACAGGATGTAAATCACTCCTCTGTCACCGTGATTCGCCTCGTGTTGAAATGCAAATGAGCTCCTTGAAATCTAGCCGGCCATATCATGCGACCGTTGGACCTATCGTTAATGTGTGCCTTGTGTTGGATGGCATGGGGAAAATTAACGAAAAAGCTCTCTCTATCTACACGTACTACGCTCAATACTGAGGTTGTTTTGCATTCTCACAACAGTGCTTTCTAAAGAATGAATTGTGGAGTCAAACAACTGAAAACGAAACAAAAAAAACTGATTAGAGTGTCAGAAAATGTTCCTATATTGTTGGCGCAAGCTGGGTGGTGTTCCTGGGGATGATGATGATGATGAATTTACGGTTTTCGATCAGACCGCAGCGATGTACGGGTGGTGGTTTGGCGCCGCATTGCAATCAACATCAGCATGAATATTCAAAAGAAAGGGTGTAGCTTTTGAGCACCCATAAAAACGAGAAGCGCGATTGGAGTAGAAGTTCTGCGGATAGTTGCAGAAAACTGCAGACTAGAAGAGTACATCGTTCGGTGCACTCTAGCCCTAATTTAACCATGAACCTAGGATAAAGCAAGAAATAGAGCATGGCACTAAACATGGTGCATAAAAATGTTCACTGAATCATGCAAAAGAGAGATGTTTGTAGTGCATGCTGTGTGGTTTTGAAACGCCATGCTTTCTAATAATCAGCGACAGAAAATTGGGTGTTAGGCTGTTTTACTTTTGTTTGTTATACCTTTCTTCAGCAACGAACAAATCACGACTGTCGCCAATATGAAGAAGCTATAAAACGGTCATGTCTTTTATGGCTTCAACGAAATGCGTTATTTCTAATCATCATTCCTCTTCTAACACCTTCAACCGAATAATGATTTCGATTGATTTGCAAATGTGGTATTGTAAGCAACCAGGTTGACATCACCTTTGTTGGATTTTTTTTGCATGATTGGTACGTTTGAATTCGTTTTTCACTCAATCCTCTCCAATCGTGCTCAATCAATATCCACTACAAACACCGCACGAAATGTTCTTTTGGTTGGGTTCTGCAACTGTGCGTCTGTGCTTTTCGGCGCTTTTATTTCCAACTGGTAGTGAATTTAAATTCTTTATATTTACATTCGAATTTCAAACGTGCGCTAGTTTGCAATATTGTGATGCCTAGTGAATGATTGATTGCCAAACATTGTGCCTTAACACGTTGAAAGAACCAATGAGTTGTGAGAAAACTTTTGGTTCATGGTGCATTTTACTGTTTTTAGGGGCGGTTATCTATCCATAGGGTGGTCGATTAGTGACTCATGTAAAGAACGGACGAAGTTAAATTCCCCGTATGTAGTACACGATGTTGTACAAAAAGTCTATTAATGCATTTACAACTCTTGACAACGAGAAAGGAATATTTTATTTATTTTCTCTGATATAATTTTGAGATTGGTGGCTATAGAAGATGCATATCATTTGCTCTTAAATGTGATTTATATTAATGATAGATTTTTTTTTTTAAATTCATCCGATTTAATCGCTTGGAACTTGATACAATGTAATAACTTCGAAACAACCAAATTGATAATTCCGATTCGTTCTACACTGGTCTGCCTGGTAAGAACCCAATAACCTAGGCTTGTTTGTTTCATTTTTTTTAATATATATTTAATATATATATATATATATATATATATATATATATATATATATATATATATATATATATATATATATATATATTATCTATGCTTACATTGACAAATTATCTTCTCCCAACCCCAGCACTTGCTTAGCTACGGGGCAATAGTAAACCATAGCTTTTGGGAGAAGAGAACGTTGAAAAATAATCATTGAGTTGACCACGGCCACAGTCTACCAGTTGGCTGTTATTCGAATCAAACCCGTTGTTAAAAATAGATGTGCACGATTGGTATGGTCGCACGCTTAAATCATGCACGTAAAATCTTCTCCCTGCTGTCGAGGGAATTAATCGTTCAGCAAAAGGAATGTGTTTTTAAAAAAATACATAGGAAAATTTTACTTCTCAGTAGAAAAATATGCACTGCAAAAAGAAGGCACACAAGAAAATTGGAAGACCACGGAGAAGAGAAAATAGATGTGAGAAAAGTTTAAAATGAAAATTTCATTTTTTTACCAACACCAAGTCCCAAGACACACACACAAACAATAGGGTGCCAAAAGAGTCGCCAGCCCTGTAAAAAAGGCCAAGAAGATTGGTGGCATCAAAACTGTGGCCGCAGTTTTCTGTTGATGAAAAACGATCGTGATCGTCAGATTGCACTACGACCAAGGTCCGAGGAAAAATGAAGCTAGTCGATTGTTGATTCACTAAACATGACGAATAAATTTATCACAGTTAACCGAGCAAGCGAACCGAAAAACGGTGGTACTGTTGGGGGAAGTTTATTTGTTATTGTTTCAGTCCCCATGTTTTTCGGCCTAAACGTCGTAGAAACGGTGGAATTAAAAGAGAAAAACTTGTGCTGTGCGCCACCCGCCCGCCCGTGGCAAGCGCAATGGGTTGGGACTACGTGTAACATTTGGGCTGGGCGCAACACAGCGTCAGCATCCACGCTCTTCTATAACATTACTGCGTCAGCCCAACCACTCACAATCACTAACAACGTTCGAAGCGTTTCAGCTACTTGACGAAACGGAAATTTAACGAGCACAAATTTACAGTTCTAATGAGCTGGACTAATTTTTCAACCCTGTTTACGCTGCGCATGTGTATGTACTTAACTGGTTGGACTCATTTTGCGATGTTTTTCTATCTTTTTTTTTTGTTTAGTTTCCGGAAAAGTCACTCAACTGTGTAGCGAGTGGTGCAATGAACAGGATGAAGCAATCGTCGTCTAGCTACTCGTACATTTGAATCGAGATCGACTGCCTTTAAACACCCACGTTCTATGAT
>KI919503.1:33628-48846 GCA_000473525.2 Anopheles melas | reverse complement strand
AATCTAATGGAATTAAAAAAAAAAACAGCATTCCTAGGGGTTAAACACATTTATAAATTTATAGAAATTGAGACTAAAATAACATATGTTTGTATCTTTGCTATAAACTCAACAACTATGGCAATAGAATCAGTTAATGGGGTCCTTTCCGTTTTAAGTTTGCAGGCTGAAATTTCAGTCTGTCAGCTGTTTGCATTGTATAGCAGTTTTCGAGCAGCTATCTAAGTAGGTATAATATATAGGTAAGCTAATCTCAAGGTGTATGAATTTAGAAGGCTGATTTTTATCGCTTCTGCCTCTGAATGAAGATTATAAGAGTGTTTTTGTATTCGTCAAGCCGCCAGAAAGCTTATTTGAACAAAAATTTTGACCCATCCTGTCAAAAAGTGATATTCAAATTTGGTTATAAAACAAGCCATCAGACCACCTGGACTACATACACTTTGAATCTGGATTCCATCACCTGATCTCTTGAATGCACCTTGGGGTAAATGTAAACAACACCGTGTTTTCGAACAGGTACTCGAATCTAATTCTAGCTTTGAGGCTAGAATAATCAAAACTGAAAATTGCAGGCTAATTTTTTTTGTGTTGTTTTGTATGGAGTGTTTAAATGATTTCAACCTCCATCTGTCAAACTCCATACAAAAAACTCGTAGAATCGTAAAGGGCCCCAATGATAGCATTTAGTACATACTTTCCTTGAGATTGTATGACTGCTGTATAAAATAACGAGACTAAAGCAGTTAAGGATGGTGATCTATTAAATTCGTATAAGAAAGTAATAGATCAGATCTCATAAGGGGACTTTTCCCACGTAGTAAGGAGTGTCTATCTAGTTACTAAATTAAACAGTCCATAGCCACGCTTAGGTAATCACTAACATAACTACTCAAGCAAGATAGGTTAAATTCGTCAAATTCATTGAGAACACCAGGTTTTTTTGTTTTTTTTTTCAGTTATAATAAATTCAATTTTGGAAATGTTACTAAGGTATAAAATTAATTTTATAACAACTATCCATGAAAATAATGTTGGAAATATTATTTACGCAGGATTTGGTTAATTATTAAGTATTACTTATAAATCCTATAGTAGATTTTGAAGAGATTCTCCAATACTATCATTATCACTTTTTGCGAAAGTAAACTATCATTGGGACCCTTTCCGTTTTCAGTTCGTATGCTGAAATTTCAGCCTGTCAGCTGTTTGCATTGTGTAGCAGTTTTCGAGCAGATATCAAAGTGGATATAATATACAGGTGGGCTTAGCCCTACCAAAAATAGCCCTGAATTGTATGTATTTAGAAGGCCGATTTTGATCGCTTTTGCTTCAGAATGTAGATTTAAGTAGCGTTTTGTGTATTCGTCATGCTACCAGAATACCTGTTTGAGCAAAAGTTTTCACGCGTCATGTTAAAAAGTGACGTTTAAATTTGGTTATAAAAAACATGCTATGAGACCACCTGGTCTACATAAACTTTGATTCTAGATTTAAACCACCTGATCTCTTTAATGCACCTTGAGATGAATGTAAATACCACCTTGTTTTGCCATTTTTTCGAGCGGGTACTCGAATTTCATTCTAGCTTTGAGGCGAAAATAATCTAGACTGAAAATTGCAGGCTAGTTTTGTGTGCGGTTTTGTATGGAGTGTTTATATGATTTCAGCCTTCAACTGTCAAAGTCCACATAAAAAGCTGACTAGAATAGCAATATTTTTGATTTCATTTCGTTACTAGCAATTGGACAAGTATTTGTTACAGAATATTGTTTACAATAAGTATATCAAGCTTAAGTATAAGTAAAACTTACATACGTATATCTGGACAGCTAGGACTGAGGATTGAATTTGAACCACAATATATAACAATAATATTGAAATGGATAACGTTATCTCTGGACAATTTTTTTGATTTTATATCATCTGATTGGAGATCACTGAAAAAACCTCGCAGTGAGTTTTTGTGGTTCAAGAGCTTTAAGGAGTAAAATTATACTTTTTTTCATACAGGGTTTCTCTAGCCAGCTCAACATCGGAAACGAACAATTCAATCCTGTAATATACATTTCAACAATAAAAATGGAAACTCGAAAGATCTGTCATTAGTTGCTTCGTATACGCACGACATTCATTTGAAAATGTTGAATAAGAATTTTACGGATTGGAAATTAAGCATACAATGGTGACCTGTTGAAATTTTCCTTCCATGGAAGTAATATGACTATCTGTATTTCGTACAATGGCAGCTGATATTAAGGTAACTTTATTGATTCGTGAGTATACCTTCCCTCGCTTTGATATGCGCTTTGCTTTAGTCATTGATCAGTTACCACATTCCAACCACTGTTCGAACTGATTAGTTTTTCTAGATGTCCTATTCTGAATCTGTTGTCTCCTTGAATTGAGGGGTATGAGATCATCATTCAATTCATTAAAGATCAGATTCTGAGACGAAGGAAACCTTAAACAAAAGCTATTTACCGCTCCCAATGTATCTTGGCTGGGAAGAAAGGCAATGAATATATGACGAGAAGATCTCTTCTAGCCACTGAACAGACAACAGCAGCCATTAGTGTTTTGCGTAATGATCGAAGTAATTCAAGTAGCAACAGCAACTAATGATCCTCCGTTCAAAATTGCCACAACAATAGCGTGTACCGCCAGGGCCTGTGTGGAAGCAGTACGTTGACAGAGCTGATCTTTGATTTCATAAGAGTGTGTTTGAAATATCCAAACTACCAAAGAAGTAAAAATAATTGAACCAGCAGTATGTTAGTTGCTGTAAACAATTTATGTTTTTCAATCTAGACACCTGAAGTAAAATATCTAATGGTTACAGACTAAAGCAAATTTGGAAAGGTATAATTCAATTTATGTACTTCCAATAAACATATCCGAGAACGTGAGCAGTTTCTATCACACTTGAAGCAGGCCCAGACCGCAAAGCGGTAGTACCAGATATGTAAGTCAGAAAGTAACTAAACATGCTCGAGAAGGTTATGAATTAACTTATTTAAAATGTTTTTATAGCTCAAATATTAGGTAGAGTAACCGATATATTTGAATGATTATAAATTATTATGGTTATTTACTTATTAAAAATCTCATTTTTTTGGGAAAAAAACTATACAAATGACCAAAACTCCATTTCCAATTTCCATTCTATTTCGGGCATTTTTCCAATCAACAGATCTGGCCAATCATTGATTGGCAACCATTACGTTGATAGATTTGAAGATAAAGAGAAAAGCTCAGATAAGTAGAGAAAGAAACACCACTTCAAACAGGCTGCACAGTAGCTGCAGAACGTTGGGTGTTTCTGAGTAAGGGTAGCTTTTGTGTTATTTCTTTTGTATTCAGGAAGCGGCTAGAGTGATGAAGTAAAATGTATGCAATGTTCAAAAGAATTTCCTTCCCGTTGGTCGCTTTTGGAATAAATGAAATATACAATACGAGTGGCAAACGGTCCTTTTGAAAAAAGTGCTACCAAGTTACTCCTGATCCACGTTGCAGTATCATTTACAAAATGGCGTGAAAATAAGATCGTTTTCCGCAACTATTTACGAGTTTATTTAAAGAAAAGACTGTTTTGGAAAGAAAAAAAACATATTGAAAGGTTTATATGTAGAAATATGCGGGTCTCGTGGCAGTCGTATGACTTAACAACTTGTCCGTCATGGGTTCAAGTTCCATATGGACTGCGTCTATCACACGTAGAACTATCCTGCTATAGGCATTCAATAAGTTACTGATATCCAAGATCATCAAGGGCAAACGGCAAGCTTTGACCGAGAAGGGTAGGTGCGGCAAAATAAAGGAAAGAAGGACGGATGTTGAATTATGCAAATATTTTTAATTTATAATTCCTTAATTGAACCTCTTTTTCATTACAAATGGCACTTCATTGCAAAAGAAATTGTCTTACTGAATATTTAGCGAATGATGGCCACAACAGGTATACGACCAAAAAATTATCAGAATTTTATTTTTTCGCTAACTAATTTACCATTTTAATATTTCTATAACAACAAAAACATTTTGTTTATTAAATGTGAAACTATGGAATGTAGTAAAAGTATTATTTTTCATTTATGTTGATTTATCCAGGACATTTGATGTCTAGTAAAACATTTCGTAAACATGGATCAAATGATCAATACGTCTAAAGACTTAATATTTTTTACTGTTATTACTTTTGTTTGAATTACATCGAGGCATTAAAGGCGAGTAAGTCGAAGAAATAGAAAATAAGTTATAATTGGCAACTAGGGAATCATGTTTATCTAATAATAAGATTTATTTTCCAATAAATCAACATGAACCCAGTAGCTATTAGTTGCTAGTAGGTTATGAAAAGGGGTGACTCAAGTTAATGTTTATGGTGGCAATGATCTATGATCTAACAAATATATAACTTTCTTAATGCCACACAACACTACACAAATCGATAAAAAACTATCCTCTCAATCAAAAAACTATCATCTTGTATTTTACAGCTTTTGGTGTAAATTTGTTTCCAAAAAGCCCTCAACAAACAAATTTTATTTATAATAAGTAGTTTACCCTTTTCATTGCTTGGCGATACACCCTAGGGAAATTGTTAGCGAAGCATTCCCTACATAAGATGCGATGGTGTTGTACCAGGCAAAAGAAACAAATCAATCATTTGTAATTTGCACTCTATCGATCAGTTCACTGACGATGAAGATGAATTGCATTGAGTGGGCGGTTAAAGTTTTCTATGAAATCTTCAACCACATTCAGATTCAAATGCATTCAAAAGCAAATCCCAAAGTACGGGATGCATTGTTGTACCCGGTGCAGTTTGATGCTACCACTATTCTGCTACAATATAAACTCTGTGTTATTGTTTCGGGCTGTCACCTTCGTGCTACTGTCGTGTCTCTTTTTTGTTCCAACTAGACTGACAACCTGTTTTGAGTGATTGCTTCCCTGGGGAAAATGTTGTAAGAGCTTCTGTAACACTTTTCGGGTGGTCGAGATTTGTGCTTGTAAGATACATTGTTTGATTTGTCGATTGAATACCAGTGTTCATATTTTGCCTAATTTTTAACAAACTTTTTGTAGTGATAAATTTACTATGTCTATATCATACTACCCATTTTCTTTTTGTTAGTACCACACAGTTAATACGTGAGAACAGTCTGGGTGGAAATCGATTTAGTCGTGCTTTTTAAAATTTGGCACACATGTCTTATAAACTGTTTTAGAACATGTATTTTAAATAAAATCGAAATGGCTGACAATCAATTGATAAACTTGAATTTGAAAGCTACTCATGAAATTAGATGAAAAAACGAATTGAAAGTATCTTAGTAATTAAAAGGTTATCATAAAATATTGTTATTGTTATGTTTGAAGGGATTTGGTTAGCTTATTCATAGTTCATAGTTTATAATTAAAAAATATTTCACACAATAAACGGTTATTTTGGAGGACAGGAAGTGTAGTAATCTCATAATATTGGCAATTTACATGATTACAACCTGGCAGTGATACAATATTTATCATCTAGGGTATATTTTCCATACACAATTGATTGCTACATTCATCCATATTGTATTTCGAAAATTGTGTACAAATAAAAAATGATTTCAAAATCGTTTTGTTTAAATTTTTATATTTGGAATGAGTAATAACACTTTTAATACATTTTAAAACAACGATTCAAAATATGTCTTTCCTTACTTTACAAAATAATTATGCAACAAAAACATCAATCAGAGATGAGCTAACCTGACCGAACATTCAATAAATCGGCGTTTGTTTGTTTATATTTGAATGTAATATGCCATGCTTACAGTCATGTAACAAATCTATGCTAACAGTCATATGCCAATTTAATGAATTTATTGAAATCGTGAAGAAAGAATAAGAGTTTTTTTATTATCAAACAAGTTAATACATATCTTAGAAGTGAATAGATTGTTTAGTTCGAATATTATGTACTATAATAAATATGTTTTATTTTATTTTATTCAAGATAACTTGACATAAATTAAACATGAAATATGTATTCTAATACATCTAAATAAAATGCTAATAATAACTGGTATTTCTTCAGCTCTCAATTACAGGTACGCAATATCTTTTACTTACCACGAAGTCTCCATCTTAAGAGACTGCTTGATACTTTCTTAAATGTTTGTATTAGAAACTGTAGCTATAAATTACAAAACATTTACATGTAAACTAATATTTTTTTTTCAAGATATTGTGTATGCCCTTCGTAAGCTCAATTGTGGGAGAAGACTCATTTGGTTTTGCTGTTTTTATCTTCTGCCACTGGACGAATCATTGATGTTTTTTGCAACAGTACCCTTGGCATGAATTTACAATACGTCCACAAATATCAACGGTGCTGACTACTGCGTCACCCTTCGCGAGCCGCCACACTGCGCCCCTTTTTCGTTTGGTCTTACTATTTTGTTACCAGCACTGGGGTCTTTTGAAGGAAACGCCTAATTATCTCATGGCTAATTGTCTTCCTTCATGTTACGAAGACCATTTTTCACTGCTTCCCATTGTGCTCTTGAAGGGAATGCAAGGAACGACAAACTGATTGGTTGGGGCAGGGAAAAAATGGGATGGGGTTTCTTTCCTTCACTGTCGATCGATCATTCGATCGATCGATCCATTCATTCCGATACCCAATCTTTACGCCATTCGTTTTAGTAACACGGTAGCGCTCTAGCAAGAAGACGTGAAGCGGTTGTGCCCAAATGAGTCAAGAAACTTTATCAATAGGAAACCCGATTGCCGTATATCGTGGAGCACTGCCACTACCGATTGCCGATCTTCTCAAGCGCTGGCTTACACCAGGTCAGGTAATACCAGGTAGCGTAATGATTGCAATGAAGGCGATCCCGAGAACGGGGCAGAAATATCGCTTAATGATTTTAAAATAACTCTCACACCAATTTAGGCACCTTCGTGTTCACGGTTCGTAAACTGAACCTGAAGGCGGCACAACCATACAGGTTCCTTCTTCGGTGTATTGCTCAGGTTTTGTGAAGTGAGTAATGGTAAAATGATGATCGCGGTTCAATCAAACAATAAACAACAAACATCCTGCCGCGCTAGCTACACCAGCGTGCCGTTCCGAAATTTATCCGGGTGCGATTGGTCGATATCCGAAAACATAATCAAACGCAAAACCGCAAGATCATCGTGTGGCGAACACTTGTAAACATTTTCGATTGGCTGAGACCCACGATTTGAAACCTACGTTTGTGCAATGCAAGAATTTGTTATTTATCTGATTTTACCGTTCGATGCTAGTGACGCTAGCTATTTTTTTAATGTCTTAGCGGGGAAATAACAACGTTTGTCAAACAATACTGGTAAACAAAATAACGAAAGCCTCGCAATATAAATTTTGTAATTAGGTGATAAGGTATCTCCAGCAAATCTTACAGTTATGCACATTCAAAAAATATTTGCATTCTTTCCACAATAAAAGTGATAATTGGATTATTACATACTGAACTACAAAGCTCACGATGTTACACATGGCAGACGGCAAAACACCCTTGCGTTAAACTCATTCTTCAATCTTTCCACCGTAACATGGCTGAATACGGTCATGCTTTCTTTTTTTTTTGCTATTTTTTTCCTTCTAACTTATGTAGTGCTACTCTGAAAACAGAACGCATTAACCTGCCAAACAACACCAACATCGACTGGGAAGGGCGATACCAAGGGTAAAGAAGAATGAAATCAACGAAACCATAAATCGGTAGTGGAAAAAATCTTTAATTAACCATTATCTTGCTACTGTTTTGTGAAGGACGCTCGTGAAGGAGAATCTGGATTTATTTCTGTTCATTCGGAAGTTCTTCCGATCAAAGAAGTGCTTCGTAGAGAGGACCATTGAGGGAAAGCTTAAGCGACGGCGTCCATGAAGCTTCTGCAAGGAAATTAACAGTAGTGATTGCTGCATATTGCCCCACCCATTTTCATTCACACCGTTTGCAGCAGTCAATTTAGGTAACTAAAAGTTATTATAGCAGTCAAAGTGAATCAAAAATAACACATATACTTAAACAATGTTTTAAATATTTTTATCTGATATTATATGAGTGTGATGAGCTTTTGCTGTGAAAGGTTAGTTTATTTCTACGCTATAACGATTTTTTATATAGTAGAAGTTATATTTGCTCGTAGCATACGAACGTGCAAGCCAGGCGGCTGATGGATTATATTACTGTGAACGTGTAACCAGCATTTTACAAGCTCTTAATACCGGTACCGCTAAACACTAAATGACATTTTGGTTCAAGAAAAACTTGCAAACGACTTCGATAAAACAAACTTGAAGCATCATTAGCTACTACTGTACAACTGTCTGTTCTAATAGGTAATGTCGCAAGTTTAACATTTCATTGACTGTAGCAAGCCCACCTGTTGATTGACTCTACCGAAATAAGCATAGTATTCGAATAATTGAATTGTTTTCAACAAGTTGTTTTCAAAGACAAAACAAGAATATCACCCCGACAGGCTGCGCTTAACAGAAAAACACAAGGACTTTGCGGTGTCAGAAGCAAGCAAATATGCTACTAGAGCCTTTACCTTTTTACCCTTCGGTCAACATACAAAACCTACACTGCGTTTCTATGAAAATGGGATACGTATTTGTCCTCGTACCAGCTACCGAGTCGTTGCAGTACATTAAGAATTTCATGCCTCGTCGTCATCGGTAAAGTCAATGTTAGCGTTTTCACCACACACACAAACTTCCAACTGTGCCACGGAAAATGTTCTTGAACAAAATGTCCAAGAGCGAGTTTTATACTTGGTACGACCTTCACGATTGACCAACAGCAGAACACTTACTACTGTCAATGTGCCTTTGGCAAGCCAAAAAACGTACCAACAATAATGACAGACAAGGTCACTACTCCTACGACCGAATGCAAACTATTTTACAGATAAATTAAAACAAAGTATAAACATTGGAGGTGCAGGCGGACTGTAATAGAATAAACAGGTTGATTTGAGTTTTCTAAAAACTTAAACCGCAGTAGTCCGCAAAGTACGGCTTGCTAGATTCTTTCTTAACATAACTTCTAAAAAAGGTTCCTGGACTGAGAGGTTATATAGTAACTTAATTGTGTTTTAAGCTTTGAAATACTGCTTCTGAATTCTAATTTACCGGAATGATGGATGGATTTCAAATTTAGTATGATTAATGAAATGTAAACGTAAGAAGTATTCGAAATAAATTTAGGATAGCAACTGGCCTTGACAAAATGAAAGAAAAAAAAAATCTGCCTAAATGGTAAAAAAATGAGTTGACATTCAATATTTCTTGTTTTAAATGATCAGCTGTGATGATGTGATGATGAAACTGTATGTCAGGTTCATGATTTTGACTCGTTTACAGTTTCACGCTAATATTATGTGCCTCCCTGCATACGTTCTTTGATAGTATTGACTTCTATTTATTATTGATTGTATGTTGTAGGAAAAACAGGAAAGGTAATATGTTAGACCAGTGCTATTCAACCAGGGGGAAAAATTTGTAAAAAATAAAAATAAACATACAATATAACGTAATTCAATTTTTATTCTATTGACAAGCATAACTCAAAAACATGCAATGTAAAATTTTACTAAACAAAAATAGCAGATTTAAAGTAATCCGATCATATACAAGAAAAATTCATCAGTTTTTTAAAAAATACATACATAGTTGTGAGTAACAATAGGTATTTCGTTTTCTATTGTTGCGAGAATGGATTTGTAAACTATGCTGCCAGTCGTATCCAACTATTTATTTGTATCTGCAAATAAAGCAAACGGTAATATTTTAATATATTTTTGTAAATTGAGGACTTCCTAGATGGGTCCCCGAGGAAAGCTTAGAATGAATTGTAGTGAGCGAAAGTCGTGGATTGCTTCTGGATTCGACCGTATGAAAAGGAACTGGTCATGAGACCTTCAATAAAGTTGAAAACTACTGTTATAAATAAAGAAATAAAATTCATGAAGTCAAACCAGGGTATGTTTTCGTTTGTAAAAAGTACTAACAAAAGATAATATTTAGGTTTTTTTTGCGATGCAGCAGTGCTAGAAAAGGATTAATGTATACAACTCACCAGATCGTGCTAATATAAGCGAAAGGCACATAACATGTACAATGGGACAGCAGATAAATGTTGTTGTTTAAAGCTTTGTTAAAAGCACACATAAACATGGCTCGGTTTCTTAGCTTGTTAGAAACAACAAACAGCACAAATTGGATTATACCGTAGATAAACTTTACCTGTCTATGGCCTCAACTTTCTTATCGCTTCTCCTGCTTCAGCTTATCCTTTGGCACACATGACGGTTTCGCCTAGCAAGCTTGAATTTACAGGATTCTGGGAGAGAAACCTTCATACAGAAGGTGACGAACGAACAACAAAAGAAAAGGGGAAAAATGCCGCACGCCGTGAGCTATATTGCAGTTTTATTTGTTTATGAACTAGTCGCAGCAGGCCGGTGGAGGCGGTCAGGGTTGTACCTCTGAATGTGGTACAATAAACACATTATCCTCTGTTAATTTCCCACTGTATACAGTTCCCTGACCCAGAAACTATTCGGTAACGTCATGGGATAACGTTGGCTCTTTATTCAAAATGGACTTTACAAACAGTTGATTGTTGTACATACAATTCCAGGCGATCGGATATGAAACATATACCTCATTTTTGGCTAGATTCCCCAAATTGTGTGCATACATAAAGCATCATAAATGGAAACACCTGAACCTGTCAACAGCATACATATGATACCAATCCGCATACAAACATAACATTCTTTGATCGTTTGACTTTAAGAGGATCAACGAAAAGGATATGGTCAGGATATTTGGTGGGTAGCCCAGGTACGATTCAACTACAAAATAGGGTCCAATATTTCCCGGCATTTCTCCCAGTGGGAGTTTCACTGGCTGTTCATCTCGGGCTATACCCGTGTATGAACAATCAAAAGAACACGCGTTTATGATACCGTTGTAAAGTATTCACAAAGAAGATGAAATTAACATATCTTGCGAACAGTAAACGAATAAACTATTTCATATAAAATGTGGTTACTTGTCACATTGCTTGCTTGATACTTTGTGAGGCCTGTGTAATGTAGGAAGGGTGATCGTTTTACTGGACTTTACTTATTATTTTATTTGTACCGCTTTGAAAGATACCTTAGCGAGTAGGCTAGCGAGCAATAAAACGCTGAACAGTCATATGTGCTTCAACGAGGATAACTTCCCAGTCACAGTGAAACGCCAACGCGCGTCAGTATAATTGTAGAATAATTATGAAATTATTACGGTTCTATTACGAGACGATATGGTTGGCTTAGCACCGTATTACTACGCATGAGTTGCAATGGTTGACATCCAGACCAGTAAGTGCATTGATAGGCCTGAAGAAATCGGTCATAGCTTTGTGAACTATTTACGATGCAGGGTTACGTTTGTTAAGAGCGTTGTACGACTGCTTTTGCGAGGCGAAACTGACAACGAGAGCAGCGAAGATGCTGAACAAATTAATTAGAGCCATTACATTAGATGTGCTGTGTTGCCAGCGGAACGAACCGATAATTGTTGTTTTTTTTTGCATTTGTACATCATATAAATAAAATGGATCTTACATGTTGAGTTCATGTTTATGACACTAATTATTATTTCTACATGTGTCCTAACAACCCAGAATAAAATAACATTGGTGGTTTTCGAAATCAAACAAAATCTTTTTGGTATTCACCATATATAACCGGCTTGATGACATAAATCAAAACCATGCAGAATTCTACAGTGAATGGTTTGATATGCTTCATAAAATTGTTTCTTCTACGACTTATTATAATAAAGATTATCTAGAATAATAGAGAAATTAAGGATTCAGATGAAAATTACTGCCTAAGATGATTTGAGCATTATATGATGTACATGTGCTTAGTCCCACGATATTATTAGCTCCGCATATTACCCAAGCTAATAGCCAAAAGCCATTTTTCGAATGTTGTTTGCTATCTAAACCTATTACTGCATCTGTTGATAATATATCATAAGTCATAAATCTGTATGTATTATCATACTAAGACGTTGTTTTTGATTAGATCCTTTGTATGTTGCATTTTGGGTATTTTTCGTTCATGTCTAGTTTGAAGTCAAAAATCGTTGATTTTTTTGCCTAATTGGGTTTGTCATTTGTATGACATATATTTTTGTTTATTAAGGGCTATTTGGAGGCAAAATAAAACTAACATTTATGACCATTCCTCCTGATTAAAAAAGCTAACATTTAAACATATTAGTGTGTTCGCTATCGCCTTTGATGTATCTCTCAGAACTCTAGTTGCACTTTCTAGAAACGGCCATCCAACATAAAACCAATTCT
The DNA here is from genome assembly GCA_000473525.2 of Anopheles melas. Taxonomy (NCBI): domain Eukaryota; kingdom Metazoa; phylum Arthropoda; class Insecta; order Diptera; family Culicidae; genus Anopheles; species Anopheles melas. Next base: position 36,430 of record KI919503.1, on the reverse strand, counting down.
ACAAACCCTATCAATATGTATTACATTTTATTTGTTTTGTCTTGTAAAGTTTTATTTTTAAATTAAATTATAATAGCTTACAATGCTTGAACGTTATGCAAAACAAATCAGATTGCTCATATTATTTGTTAATTAAAGCTTGCAGAAACATTTCGACCTAATTTACAAAATTTTAGGAGCTCTTTCTTAAACAAAATCATAAAACTGCTCCAACGCAATACTGTTTGTTCACAGATGATTTGAAATTACGCTTCTGGGTGGCCGACAAAAATCAAAGGAATGTCCGTTATCTTCACCTTTACTCAAGTAACTTTACCACAAACCGTCAAATCCTATTCCCACAAAAATAAGAAACCTGCCGAACATCTCACAGTGAATCTTTTGGAATCTATTCATAACTATGAGAACCCTGGGTTCGCTCTCAATTGTTGTCTTCTGCTTCAAGTATGTGGTGTGTTATTGTGTCTGTAAAGACTCGATTGGTAATGATGCGACGATCGGTGGATAGATTTTATAGTTACACTTTGCTTTTGCAGCTATTTGCTGACAAGGGAAAGGTTAGGAGTTTTGGGACGGGAACAGATGAGAATAGGCATTTTAGATGTCTAAAAGTTGATCTATTTGCAGACAAATTTTCCTATACGCAGGAATACTTTCCAGTGAACGTGGTAGAAGCTCGTCAAATGCGAACTAGAAAGAAGAAAACGCATGCAATAGATAATAAATAATATTCAATATGCAATGTAATTATTTGAACTATATATAATTTTAAGTTTTGTATATTATTTTTGATTGTATGATATAGTGACAGGGTTGAATTGCTTAGTTGTCAGAATTCGTGTGTCAAAAGATCTACTTACCTATACTAGGTGAATATATCCTAGATTTTATTCCTTATATCGTTATCAAAGTTTCGTTAAAGAAATTTAATTATATTGGATTCTAACGATTCCTTTGCAATACAATTCATCCTTTGCTTCGTGGTAGCAATTTGATAACATTTAATTTAGTTTAACATTATACAGAATTTGGACATATTTTCCAATTCAATAAAATGTTTAAATATGTTTGAATCTTTCCCATGCACAGTTGAATTGTAGTTCAGCAAGTTTAAATCATTTAAAACTCATATGTATACTGTTTTTGCTTACTGTGTGTAATATTTGTTAGAGAAATGCGTTTAAAATAAATGGCTAGCAAAAAAGGATTTGTTCACAAGCATCTGTAAAATGACTCGGACAATTTTTGAAATAAACGTACGTTTAAGTTTCAATTCATCCTTAAGCAAGCTTCAATCAATTTTTTTATGCACAGCATAGCATGAAATCAACATAGGTCATATGTCACGGGGGCTTTGAGAAGCCGCAACAAATTATGTTGAACGCGCGCCTAGTTCAAAGCAAAATGATACCGACTGCTCATGAACAGGTTTTATGGTCCAGAAATGCAAAGTGGTTGTACGTATTGAACACTTTTCAACCATCATTCATTAATGTCTTAGCTCATATCATTCTTTTAGTTGACGCATAAAACGATATTTCAATAGGTGGCTTGTTAAACCTAACTTTGAAACAGCCCAGCAAGTCCAGCAAAAGGAATGCACTTTTGGAAAAATAAATTCAATTTCTTCAGGGCTTCTTCAATTATGCATCAATTATTATTGCTCAAGTTTGGTTGTTTCCCATCAATTAATCGGTGAAATATCGCATCAAATATTAAATTGCACGCATTTCTTTAAAATATATTTCTGTGAAACGCTTTATTAGATAGCTCTGGTGCTGCCCTAATGCATCCAATAAAAGTGCATAATAAAAGTGCTCGTGTAAGATGCATGTAAGAACAAGCTGGAACCAGCTATTCGTTCTTAAAGATCTTACGGCGGGGTAGCATGCTTGAACGTTTAAAATAGTGGTGCATTGCTATTCTGCTTCGTAGGTGGGATGTACTTTGCCCTTGTTTATGCATATGCCTAGCAGCATTTCTGCAGGGCAATTTATTGATTTACAACGATGCACCTTAAGCGGATCTTATTTCGCTTTGTGAATTCGCTCGACCACCGAACGTTCATTTCAATTACACAGCTGTTATAGCCCACCTTGTAGGTAACGAGTTAGAGCGTGTAAAAAATCGCATGTATGGTAATAAAACTCGAACCCCCCTGGTAACAGAGCATCAGAATTGCACTGCACATGAGAGTGCATCAGCACACCGACAAAGGATTTCTGCATTAACTAAAGCGCGCCTACTTGAAGCACAGATTTTATTGTTGAAGAAACTCAAGCAATTCGGATCAGGCAAGTGCGCGGACATACTAAAATAGACGAGAACTGAAGTGGTCTGGCTAGGCTTGGATTAGGAGAGTCATAAAACAGGTAAATGTGCTACTGCATCTGTAACACGGCTGACCCAGCGTTTTATAGCTATCTAATCCGTCAAATTCGATTTTACGAAACTTGAACATATTTTTCTTGGTGGGTGATTTCAGTAGTAAATGATCTTCCCGTTGCAGGTAGCCGAACAATGCGTGAAGGTGTCCATGAAAAATTGGATGTATCACTAAACCATTACGGTTCGTTTGATGTTCTCGGTGCATTCATTTCAGTAGCTACGAATGTAACAAATCAGACTCTAGATGCTAGGTTTGAATCAAATCGTACTTGATGGAATAAAACACATTGAAGTTATTTCTATACATATATAATTTTAATTGAATTATATATATATATATATATATATATATATATATATATATATATATATATATATATATATATATATATATATATATATATATATATATAT
>KI919503.1:2782-31924 GCA_000473525.2 Anopheles melas | reverse complement strand
ACAAATGTACACATGAACTTAAAAAGAAAAATATCAATAAACATATATCCTGATTGATTCTTCATGCAGTACTCTGATACTCTCAAGATAAATATCTTGATGATAGAGCACAATAAACCCAAACAATTATTATTACCAAACCTTCAATAATGTAATATAATTGTTTTATAAGAATAATGTATAATGTTAAATATGTGACACACACAAAACGTGAAGGTGTCATATATCACATTCATTGATTTTTCTGCATGATCCACGCAGTACATTTGTAATTGTTCATTGCTTTCATCACTAGCTTAAGCTCTCGAACCGTTCTTCGCTGTTTAGTATGAAAATAAATGAGATAAATAAATCGTCATACTGATTCGATTTCAAAATACGCCTTCCGTGTACGAAGCAAAAACACACTAAAGCTGTTTCTCTGATTGAGCTGATTGATCGCTTTTGTTGGAAAAACATGGAAGTCCAGGCATCCAATTATGCATCTACGGACTTCTAAGCTTCAACCGACATGGACGCACGAATTAATATCTAGAAAAACTCCTTCATCCAATCAATCGCACATTATTTCTCTTTAGAGGCAAAAAGCAACTTTCGGTGGGCCAACAAAATGCTTATCTCTTAATGAAAATTACTGCGCATCTAAAATGGAACCAAAATTTAGTTCGTACTTTCAAAAGAAGCACGAACGTTTAAGGTATGTTGCGGGGAAATAATTGAATTGCGGTCGAATAAAACAACCAAGCGAAAAGGGAGCCGCAACAATCACAGCAACAGTTTTCGGTCAGATCCGGTATTAAAATGCGATCGGTTCCAGCAATTTCCTAGTTTTTCTTCTATTTTTAATCCACGCGCTTCCCACCATCTCTGTTGAGAAGGATTAGAGAAAAAGTTTAATCATGTTTCAAAGGCTTAATGAACCTGCTCACAGTTCGAGGAATGCTATGAATGAAAAGATGCTTCAGTTCCCTCGATTATCCTGGTACTTCTTTTTTAGAAAAATTGTGTTCTAAGAATACTTGTTTGAGTACTGTGATATTTACAAATTAAAGAACATGTTTATCGTTCGTATATTGTGTACACTGATTAATGCACGATTCATTTACAACTGACTCTATAGCTTAGCTTAGCTAAAATTGGTTTACTAACTACATGCACAGCTGTTAAAGTCAGTTCTCGTTGACTTTTCTTCAAATAATTGGTACGTTTTATTCTCAATAACCAGCAACGGCTGTAATAATTAAGTCGAACCGAAACGTTACGTCCTATTGTTGTGATTAGATTAAAGAAAATTCCAAGAAACTATTCTTTACAATAGTACAAAACCAAATCATTTTAAAATTGCAATTAATCTTAAAAAATGCTTTTTAATCTTTGTTTGAAATGCAATGATTGTTTGTTTTCTTATAACATCCCTATTTTATATTGAACGCCCGTAGGCCTTCATATCCTTTTTTCTTATTGTTGATAAACCATCAGTAGTTTGAAATGTAACAAGGGTAAGATGAAAAGATAAAGATGGATAAGGATTATGTTGATGATAAATGAAAAAGAAGATAAGCATTACTTCCATTTTTTTTAAGTTTCTTTATTTCATAATCTTAAAACTATCGTAGTAATTGAAAAAGAATTTTGTCCATCTTAAAGAAATCATTTAGCTTATCATAATTGGCTAATTTTCAAAGAGTCAAAATAATAATCGATTGATCTTCATATGTCACAAGGCCGCTTAATAATTCCGCACGTCAACACCGATATCTATACCAGGAGATCAAACGGTATTCCGTATGAAGCGGTTCGTTTGACTTCATTGTTCGACACCGCGTGTTTCATTGTGACTGTCTCATAATCTCCTGGCGCTGATAATAGCCGACCAACAGAACAAATGGGTGGCACATTTGTCATTACATTTAGCCGCTAAGAAAAGCTAAGTTGACATTTATTTCCTTCGTCGACGATCTAGGTGGCATCGACTGTGTTGGTGGGCGCTTCAAAATACGGACCGCACTGCTGCTGATGTTGCACCACAAAGTCGAATCAACATGCGTACATTGGCCTAAAAAAGTGGGCGCGGCTTCGACGCGCAGCGTTTTGGAACGAGATGGGAAACGTGGAACATGCGGTATTGTACCATGCATCAGAGTGGGACAGACAGAAGAAGGACGATACACAACGGAGGCCACCAAAGCTTACATCTCGACGAACACGCAGTCTAACCTGTTCGTTCGAGCGATTTCAAAGTTTAATAGAGTTCCAACATCCTTGCGAGCAGCATCTTGAGAGAGATCTTCACCGAAGTTTGCTTCCGTACCGTAGGCGATCGTGTTGAGTAGAAACCACCAAACAAGTGGTGACGGGCGGTGGAATAAGTTTTACGAGTTCAGTGTTCCATTTCTGGTTATGTGTAGAAATCGCCGAAGTAAAGAAGTGCGTGTATATCATATCTAAAAATCGTCTTGACTTTTTATTCAGTTGCATGCTGTTACAATAGTTTAAGAAATAAAACTATTCAGCAGACATTTTTATAAAATAAAGAACAAAAGAAGTACAATTGAAGATTGTGGGATTTAAGTGGACTGCAAACGGTGAAATTTGGCGTTATAGTGAATTAAAAGCTTCTTCGATGGCTGTTGCTAGCTTGAACATGTCTCCAATCTTCAGTGGATACCCTTTCCAAGGTGAGTAATGTGATTTAGTGGCTCAACAATGAGGTTCCATTGATCCGGCGGTGTTGGGTTTTTATCAGAATCATATTTTGACATTAAATCGATAGTAAAATGTAGCATTCATTGTTAATACGATTGCCGCTAAATATGGCGGGTGCGAAATTGATCATAAATCATTCGATACATCTGTGAACGTCGTTGTGAAAATGTAATCAATATCTAAACATAATTATGATCAATCGCAACAGCTGTGTAGCATATGTGTGGATCTAGGAGGCGGAATTGATGTTCTTTGGCTGGATCTAGAATTTAGTCACTTATACCTAGATATATTAGCACGGAATAGATCAAACGAATTGGTAGCGATGCGTGGTTCAACTGAGCCCGAAACCGTTGCGTCATTATATGTGTGGCACATTTGATTAAAAAAGAAGATCCACGTAAATGATCTGAAACAACGCTGCGTTCCTTTTTGTGAGGTAAACAGATGCGAGAAAGGGAAACTAGTTCGGACGTATTTTGGGATCTATCTTTCGTGTTTTACCTGTAACATCTCGAAATGGTACCGAACATTTCTCTCACACGTTGCTTCTGACGTTCGCAAGATTAATGGTTGTACATATTTTATTGTTGGTTATTGTGCGATTCTCATGCCACATAATAAACCCTCAAAGTCGAGCCCACACGTTCCATTCAATTAGCTTTGAATAGGGGATTCTTCATAAGCGATCATAAAGTAATATGCAGACTATCAGGTTTTTGTAGCGATCAGAACTTGTATAAACAATAAGGAAATTTTGTCATTTTGAATCACGACGATAATTTCCTGATAAAAAAATTTCTTAGACACATGAAGGATAGAAAACTTGTAGGTGATCGAGGTTTAAAATAAAATCACCTCGATCAGTTCACCGACGGGAAATTTGTTGAATAGCAACCCATCCATTGGAATTCACACTGACCACGCTTAATGTATGCTGATGCTCCAGGCTGTCATTTTTTCCACGGACATGCAGAGGGCCCCAAAGATCGTAAAATTCGACAGACAGTATGGCGCGCCAGTCAGTAACGTAACGCTTGGTATGGTCCATGCAAAAGTACTTTCCACGTGTGTTGGTCTCTGTACGAAGCGAAGATATACGAAGAGGATGCCGTTGTTGACAGCGAAGATGATGATGATGATGCTGATGATCTTTGGTGTTCGTTTTGGTGTTGCTTTTCAAGCTTCCAAACGCCTCCCGATCCTCTACCAAGGTCTGGGCGGCAAGCTCGCTTTGATGTTATTTTTGTAATTCCTGTTTCTTAACAACACAACAACAGCTTAAGAAGCTCGCGCGTCACATTCCAAACAGCGAGCCCATACGGTTCGCGGGCACTGGTCTGCTGGACGCTCAGACGGTCTTCATCGGCAATCGTTCAGACGGCTTTAAGCGACCTTAAAGGTGAGCAGGGTGTTCGTTTGAAGCCGCGCGGGTTCCAAAGGAAACCCTCGGTCCTTCATAATGATAATGTAATAGTTGCCCTGGAATATTTTATTACTTTCTTCTTTGCAAGGAAGGCTAAACCACATGCCTCCCGGTTCCTCGAGAGCAAAAACCAAAAGCAGATCGTTGATCGCAAGAACACGAACTGCACTGTACCGTTGTTATTTCGGTCGTGATCAAACCCTCGTGGCTTCGAAACCTAACCCACGATACGCACTCCGTATCTTGCCCAAGTATCAGCCCCAATTCGCGAAGCTGCTTTCAACACGTTTTTTTCGTTTTACCCGCAATACGTCATCTCTCCATATGCCACACGTACGCGTGAAATAAATCGTCAGGAATTTATTGACGTACAAGTCGGTCCTCTTGCGGATGGAATTCATTCGTAAAGCACAACAATAATGGCTACAATCGATAGAGATCGATAGTAGGAAACAAAGAAAAGGGTAGAACAAGACTGGAGAATACTTACACTAACGCAATAATTTATGTGGATGCTTAATATATTTATAAACTAAATGATCAATTTATATGATAAAGCACTTGAAGCGATGGCACGATAGACGATGGCTCAGAGTAAAAATCGAAAGCTTAATTCTTTCATCCACTTTTTGCAGCATCAGCGCTTGTCGGCATTTACAGACAAATAAAAAGGCGTTTTCGGGTTGTGCAAGAAATCCCCTTGGGGTCGAGCAATACATTTTAATCAATTGATCAAATTTGGATACAGCTTCTTCGTTTGCAGAAAGTTTTTTAAATATATTCCTTTCCATCTACCCGTTTCTTGAATTTGATCAGCGATGTTTTTAATGATTTTTTTATCTCCGTTCATTTGACTGTGTGGTAATATTTTGTTAGAAAAGTGCACTTATGTTTGTTACAGCCAGCCGTACGAGAGAATTCTTATTTTAACGCCGGTTCCATGAAAAACAGATGATCGTGAGAAACGTTGAAAAATAATGCAAGTGTATCATTGTCGTATGCAATGATGACAAAGTTTAGGGAACATTGTTGCATTGTACCAGCTGTTTCTAGGATTGTATGTCATATTTCATTTCTGACGTCTGTTGTTTGCACTTTAACTGCTTCATACAAAAAATAATCCATCTCAAGAGTCCACCTCAACGAATTGGAAATCAAACAACGTGATCGCAGCTATTGAGATGTGTAATTACGATGTATATCAGGACCTGTAATTGTGTACTTCGGTAGTTAGTGATTGATTGGTAGTTAGGCATGATGGGGCAGTGTATATCTATTTCCTTTCACTAAATTGTAAGTTTATGATATTATGATAGATTTATGATTTGGAGGAGTGTATTGATGAAATCGTGCATTCAGGACAAAGAAAAGAAATGCACGTGTTTTAAGCATAAACTAAGCTTCAAATTATAATGAAAGATTACTAGGTTCGTAAACTCTTTTGCATACAAGTTGTTTTTTTATCTACTACAGAGCATTTGTTAGTCGATAATATCTTTCCACAACATCATGAAAATGTATGTAATGATACCGTAAGGACAATTAAATTCAAATTAGGCCGGTAGGAATGGCTTCTGTTTCACTTTTGTGAGCATCGCTTAGTAGTGGTTAGATGTTATGCTTGTGTTGTTGATTCACAAAAGGAAATGGAATTAGGGTTAACTAATAGTAATATAGGAACGGTGAAACATTGCGGCTAAAACGCATTGTGTAAGAATGATGAATGAATCATTCTATAACAGGAGTGTTCTAATCAGCGTAACATCTCAAAAGGTGTTATTGTAGGAGAAAAATGGGGAATGATACGAACTTACAGTCAGATCTTGTTTTTCTTTTTGATTGATGGTATCCAAAAACACAGTAAACTAATGATCGTTCCATTATTTAGGCTAAGCTAAGTCTGTGTGTATTAATTTTTGGTTTACGAAAAAACTTCCAAACATTGCCAAACTGCAACTACGGATAATTTAATGCCATAGGGAAAACATAGCCAATGTTTTCATCGATGGATTTAATAAAAGACAGACACGCTAGAAGGCATATAAAGGAAAACTTGTTTTGTTTTTGTTATAACTAACAATTCCATGATGTAATCATAGAGCCCTCGGGGCGGAAACGTTTGTGTCGAACGTGTCAGAACGGATCGCTTCAAAGGGAACGGAAGTCTTTTAATTGATTTAAAGTTCTCACCCAATCACCGTTTACGATACACCTGAACCGCTTGTAATCCGAGGGATGGAATGGAAACTTCTCAATTCCAACTTCTCAGCGCAAGGAAGTCGTTAGAGATGGCGAAGGCGTTAAGCGAGTTAGGAAAAAAAGGGGCCACTAATGTGACCGAACAATGTGACACCATGCTAGCGCCTTGCTGCACCCGAAACACGAGCCGCTATAGTTGTTCACTTCACTGCAGCGGTCTTTTGGGCGATCGCTTTGATCTTGATCGGAGGGCTTCTCCTCGGGTCCTAACGCGGGCAATCGCGACTTCGCTGAGTGTGGTCCTGGGTGTACAGCGTGACAATGTGTCGACGAACATGACACGGCCCATTTGTATTGTAGGCTTTGTGGCAGACGTTTCCGAACTACCTTTTCTCATCTATTTCTTTATTGTTGTTTCGGCAATGACTCAAACTGTTCCTTTTTTAAGCTTTTCTTTTTTCTTCTTTCTTGTATTTTCACAGGTCAGGGACGTGTGAACCAACTAGGTGGAGTGTTCATCAACGGACGTCCTTTGCCAAACCACATACGTCTGCGTATAGTCGAAATGGCAGCATCGGGCGTACGACCGTGTGTGATATCCCGCCAACTTAGGGTATCTCATGGCTGTGTTTCAAAGATCCTCAATCGGTACCAAGAGACTGGATCAATTCGACCGGGAGTCATCGGCGGTTCGAAACCACGCGTATCCACTCCAGAAATCGAAGCACGCATCGAAGAGCTGCGCAAAGCGAATCCCGGCATATTTAGCTGGGAAATTCGAGATAAACTGATTAAGGACGGACTTTGCGACAAAACATCGGCACCGTCCGTCAGCTCCATAAGCCGATTGTTGCGAGGTGGGCGGCGCGAGGATGTGGATTTGCGTGGAAATCATTCGATCAATGGCATCCTTGGAGGATCATCGTGTGATGAGGATAGCGATACTGAATCAGAACCTGGAATTACACTCAAGCGTAAGCAGCGCAGATCCAGAACAACGTTCAACGGAGAGCAGCTTGAAGCTCTGGAAATTGCATTCAGCCGTACTCAATATCCAGACGTGTACACACGCGAGGAACTAGCTCAGAAAACTAAGCTGACCGAAGCGCGTGTACAGGTATGGTTTTCAAATCGCCGTGCTCGCCTTCGCAAACACATGAGCTCTCAGCAAATGGTTGCTTTTGGCGCTTCGCAGTATCCTTCCCAATTCGAGCAACAGGCTGCGGCTGTAGCTGCCGCCACTGCATCTTCCGGTTCTGGCTCTCCCATGGGAGCGGGTACCTGGTCACAATGCTACTCATCCTCACCTACCCAAGCCACTGCTATTCATGCACCCTCACAATCTTCATACAATCCATTGGCTCAAACTATGATCCATCCAACCTCAGCCACCATGAGCCCTCCGGTTTCTATGAGCCCTCCCAGCTCTGTCAGTCCACCAGTGTCCCATCCAGGAGCACATTCTACATCGGTTTCACCAATTCCACAAGCTTCCAGTGGAGTCACTGTCCCCAACAGTGCAGCACACGTGCCGGGATACAACTACTTCTCTATGCTAGACAACAACACCCAACATGTGTCGTTGCACTCACATCATGCCCACGCCACCCATCAACACCCTGGGCAATTTAGTGCTGCGCAATCGTATGCAGCATCCTATACTTCGGCAACGGGCAGCAACGGTATGGACTCCAACTCGCAGTGGCAACGCGCCAGCAATGTCTCGAACAAACCCACTGCTAGCGAATGGGACGCTTATAGGTAGGTTAACTTTTTATTTGATGGTATTTGCCTTCCGGTGGTTTTTCTAGTCCCACACGATTGCCTTTACTGAATACACATAAATTAATAGCTTATTATCTTTTTTCTTCCTTGTTTAGCTCATTTTTCTCCAACAACATGAGCCACCACCATGCGCACAGTCACCCACACTACACATCGGCAGCTACAGCTGCGGCAGTAGCGGCAGAAGCTAAATCTGGCTATCCATACTTCGGGCAATTAGGAGGATTAGAAATGAGTCGGCTGCACTGTTAAAAAAGTACCGAGCGAATGAGTTCAAATTGGTAGTCAAAACAAAAAGTATTCGAGAATGAGAAAAGGATGTCAGTGCACGCTTTTGTCCAACCATGTGTCTCTTAATTTACAAAGTTGATAATTCACCGCAACAAATAAAGTTATGCCAGGATGACTTTTTTTTGAAAAAAATATTGTAAAATAATATGTATTGCGTATATTAGTAACGTCTCTACTGGTATAAAGTTTGTTTTCAACAAAATTTCTAGTACTGCTGTCATTTTCAAGCCTTACGAATTGTGTTTTATAAGTCAAATGTTAAACAATATATCTACCAATGACACAATGATGATAATTATTATTGTTGTAAAAGTTTAGATAGCAGGTAGGATAATTTATATTAGTATTAAAATGCAATGACTGTACTGAATACATCTAAGACCATTAGTTAATAAGAAATTGATGCAAATAAATAAACGCTTCAAAAATTAAAATCTATATGAATAAACGAGGTATTATTTCGTAGTCCAAAAACAGATCCAAAAACAGAGCGAGGTCGATGATGATTTGAAAGAAGTTGATAATTTTTCTTCCTTTTTCTCATATCTTGTATTTCACATGTCAATAGCGTTTCATACGTTGTAAACCTATGACATTTGATGTAAAAGATTATTTCTTCCAATTCTTCTATTAGTTCTTTAAATATGTCCATCATAATTCTTGTCTGCCTTCGGATCTATTTTTAATTTCATTTTGGTTTCACAATCCAGGTGATGCATTCATTCGTCCGCCCATGTGATGCAATATTAATGATACGAGCACTATCGACCATGATTGCATTTATTAATATTTAACATGTACGGTAACAGGACGAAATATCCTGGAATGCTAAATCGTCGTAACCAAAGTCACATTATTGTTCATACCTTTCATGGAACGTTACAAACTATCCATAAAGTGTTGTCACGCTGGTTGACGTCGTACTGGAGTATCCGCTCGTCAAAAATGTTAGGCGTGAAAAAGTGACTGAAAAAATTTAGAATATTTATTACAAATCATTCCTACAACGGTGCTCGACGCACGAAGGCTACTCAAGAATAGTCCAGACATATTTATGGTGGGACTTAGATGGGTCGGTTGTAAAGTGTTTATTCAACCTTGTTATCGCCGCATGGTACCATGGTACTACCCGTAACTATAGAGAAAGGAAGAAAAAACCGGGGGGAATATGAAACGTCTTTCCACATGGATGTATACCTCTGGCAACCTAGGAGGAAATAAACTTCAATGAATTTTCGGGCATCGTTCCGGAGAAGAAGCCAATAAAATGACTTAAGCAGTATGTAGTCCTTTTCCTTAACTGGTAACATTTTATTTCTCCTTTGGCAAGTCTTGCAGCAAAATGAACAGAAAAAAGGACATCCCGGGACAGATTCCAGACCCGTACATGTTGGTGAAGCTTAAGCCTCATTACCATTCTTCTAGCATGTTCGTTTCTGGTATGTCATGCTACCGCTATCCTCATCTCGAACCCGAGAGCCTTGAACCATCGCTAAAGCCTTAATTATTTGCTATCACCTCGGGCGGCAATTTCGAACTAGCGTCCCGCACGTTATGGGACCCGATGATGACGGAACGCACACTGTGCCGATGGATTGTTCACATTTCAACACTCACTCGGGGTCTGCAAAGCGTACGGCTTCTGATTTCGTACTGATCGGCGTCATCAGGGAAAAGCAGCGGGGGCGAAAGGCCAAATTCTAGGCCTTGCTCTACGAGTCCCTGCAATAATTTTCTATCACAGACGAAGACCAGAAGAAACAAAGATAACGTGCTTGCAAAAATAATGTGAGCGAGAGAAAGAAAGAACAACATTCTCTAGAACGATTAAAGCTCGGTTGTAGAGTGTTTAGAGGGCGAAGCTCACGTAGCGAGAGGAGCATAAACTGTAAAAATTAATGAATTTTCTGGTTTCATGGATAATTTTTGTCAGTGCATTCCACGCCGGAAGCAGTGTCGTTTGTTTTTTCTCCATTCTAGCGATTGTGTTCTTGGCTGCTTCAGTGTGGCACTCATTGAGTGAAGGACATTTTACAGAGAGTTTTCTGTGTTTCTGCAGACAAAGATATGTTGGAGTGGTTTGTATGAATTTAGAATAGTAGCGAAGGACATGATTTTTGGGCAATTCGTAAGTAGCTTATATTCCCAGTTCAAGTATAACCTGGTTGTGTTTACAATAAAAAGTTTGTATAGTTCATCCTAAACATACTAACGTTTCATTTCTATAGTAGTTATTTATCAATTAGAAACCATCTCATGTGTTAATGACAATCATTACTGTTATCTCCAAAAGGATAACAATGATCAATTCTGGCAGCATACAAATTATTTCTTTTTCCGCTGTGTCATTTATTCTGAACAGAAGCATCTTTGTCACAGATGATTACATGTTTTATATAACAGTACTGATCCCTTTTTGCAAGCACTTGTTTATAAGTAACAACATTCTCACAGAGCTAAGCTAAACTAGACTAAATGACCTATTGTCGAACAAAATGCAACGTGGGATGCAATATTCCGTGTTGTGCTCAAACGCTATCCACGGGTTAAAAGTATCCGTTTCTGTTAAGCCGCTTTAGCTGTTCGGTTCAAGTCCTACAACGGTTGACATGGCTTTGTTTGTTACAATGCGAATTACATACATCCACATATTCATATGTGGTACCTATATATCGTTGTAAATTAAGCGAAACCAACGCCTTCACATATTATTCGTCTGGTTGGGCAAATTTCAGCGTTTTACTACGAAAAGTTAACGGGTCAGTAGATTCGGTAAGCTGCCTTCACACAACTTTGTTCACAAAAGCGCAATCGGCCAAACTGCAAGGCATAAGTGGCTGAAGAATGGTTTAACTGATCCATCGGATTTTTAAGCTTGTTGAGCCTATTTACAAGAGGCTGGAATAGATTCAAACGTATGCACACACATACAGTTTCTTTCAAGCACAATAGTTTCTTCGTTCGGAGGAAAATGGAATTTCGAATGGGAAACAACCAATTGCATTACTACTCCACATATGTGATATACATGCGAAGCTCATCTTATGGAATCTACCATTTTTCAAACGTAATCTTCCATTGTTGCAATTCAATTATCTTTTGGACACCGTTACACATTCCTTTGCACAGTATATGCCAAGATTGAGCTTGAAGATGGGCTAGAGTAAGCAAATTATTGCGGACAGCTGTGACATCTCCATTTACTGCACCCTGCAGACGGTCGTGTTAAGCTTTACAGCATCATTATAAAGAAAGACCGGCATCGGTTGAAGTATCTGTATCTTTAATATACCATGACGTCGGCTATCTCATTAAAGTTTGACAAGCTCTGCTATAAGTTCGGAAAAAATAGCTAAAGCATTTATCATTGCACCTGGATGATAAGAATTAGATTTGTAGCAAAAGTGATCCTAGATATTTTTTTTTAGATTTAGCTAGAGCGCTTTGTACGACGCATGAAGATGCATCATTGTAATCCAAATGTTCTCATATTAGCAGTATTGGCCTCCTGTGAGACTAATTGGAAGCACCTGGTCCCACAATTTGATGTACAAATATATTTTTGAATATACGATTATCGAGGGGTTTTCACTTTTTACTTTTATGTTTACTTTGAATATGATACATAAATGCTAAATAAATAAGACACGTGGGCATATATATATATTAAATTTTGGGGTTTAAAACTGTTGATATTCCCCCTATTTTACTGTAAGAAGATAGACATGTAATTCGTTTCTGTACATGTTTCAGACATGTAATCCTTACCTGTTTAACGAAAAACTCGTTATGTGGAAAGCTATTTTCTAAACCATTTTTATAATTAAGTTTATGTAATGAAAATAATGATAGAAACAAAGTGATGTTATCATGAATCTGAAATCGCGAACATATGCCATTAACTGTTTCAAACAATCATAACATTGAATATTGTAATTAGAACTAGTCGCAGTGCAAGATTCGTCGTAATACAGATCATATCTACAATATTATACAGCAGTCATTTGGTGGTTCGAGATTAACTCCGTTTTAGTCGATTCATAAACGGAATAGAATTAAGTATAGTCAGATGAAAAGCATTTACTTTCAACCCTAAATGGGTTACCATTATTGAACGATCGAGTTCCCTATCATTTAACTTTCGACAGATGCCGAACGTCGATTGATCTTCACCATCCATTCGTCTTCGTCAATCTTAATTCACCGATGTTTGTTCGTTGTTGCTTCAGGGTGGCCTGGAAAGATTTGCACTTAGAGTAGTGACACAAAACATCGGTCGTGCATCAAAACGATATTATTGAAGACTTAATAAATTAGGCGAACGAGTAAGCGCATGTCGGCATGGTTGTAAAAAAATATCAAAAAGTAAATAAATCATTTCAAAACAGTATAAAGCATACTTAAACACAAACTTTTTCCATTACTTAATCTGAAGTAACCAAATCATTGAGAAAATAAATAGGCACTTGTTAAAGTAAGTATAAACATTTATAATTTTATCTGGTTTTGGTTAAACATATAAAACTATGTTTTATTGATACAGTTTTTCGATCGAACTTTGTCGATGAGCAACAGTATGAGCGTAATAAGGTGTGATTATGACTTTATAATGCAGTATTGTTGTTATGAATAAACCAGGTTGTAAATTTTCATAAAAACTTATTCATTTCTGACATTGCCATTCATTATGTTTCAGCATAGAAAGGACTATAGCGATTATAGTTCTAATAAAATTGTTTCCAGGTTAACACACGAAGAAAAAAAGTATGAATGAGCAATCTCGAAGATTCACAAACCAATTGAAAATAGGATTGTCCCTTGTTGATATGTTTCTTAGCAACGGCAAGGAATATGTTTTACAATCTAGTGCTCTTTGGGAGCAAATGGAATCTGCGACCTAGTTTAATACCCGTGGTAATTTATTTTTATCGTATAATATTCACAGTATGGTGCACCGTAAACCAGACAAAATATATTGCCATGCGTGATCTATATAACTTGAGGCTGTTTTTGTTCTTACATCACTTGGAATATATATATATATATACTTAAAATAAATAATATAAAATAAATAAATATATATATATATATATATATATATATATATATATATATATATATATATATATATATATATATATATTTATTTATAGATATGTGCTATATATATTATTATTTATTATATAATATCATAATATTGTTATATAAATTATATTATATTGTTAAACATATATATTTATTTTATATTTAAATATGTACTTTAATGAAATACTTCCTTTCACTACAACACCTTTTAGACGATTTTTTCTTCTCTAATGTAGCCATGAAACAATTTGATCAAAATGTCTCACAATGATTCCGAACAACAATGTTTTGAAGAATTCTTTCAGTTTCCGTGGTCTAGCAAACTATTAGCACACACGCTTTAAATTGTGCCCATAGGCTTTGCTGTACCGTGATAATTTTTGATGATTTCTGATAACCTCCGCAGTTTAGACGCTTCTTTAAATTAGCTTTCATGTCCAAATTCAATGTAAAAGTGGAACGAAAAACATCAACATTTAAATTACATCAAATCTCTAAAACCACAAGCCTGGAAGTATTTGCCTGACGGGTCATGGCAAGTAAACGTTGATGGGTAGAAGAGTTGAAAGGAAGAATATCTGAATTATGATGAACATCGAATCCGATGTAAATGATGATTGATACGATGTGTTGTGTTCCTTACTTAAACATTTCAAACGCAACTACACAAACATGAAATGAAACATGCTCGCGTCGGAATCACACATAAATGAGTGTTGAACTAATTATACCACTACTGAGTCTTATTTACAGGTCGATGAGAGGTTTTCAGCACTTTCGTTCTTCGTTTTTCCTGCCTGTGGGGGAGATAATTTTCAGTTTTTTGCCTTTGGTGGGTCAAATAATTTGTTCAAATGGCCCCGAGATGTCTACAGGATGCGCCCTTCGTCTATTCAACAATGTTCCTTGGAACACTCCTAACGAATGGTGCGTGTGCATGAGAGAAACGATTTGTCGCTGGTGGACCAACCGCAGACCAATAATGAACGAACGACAAATTCAGAAAATACGCAACACCTCCGGCTTTCTGTTTTTAGCCACAACACTCATGGGAAATCATTTTTCTTTTCGTTCGAGGCAATCGAGCGCGTTTAGTAATTCAAGATTTGATTATTAACTGTTAAAATGTTTCTGTTGGACCTATTCTTGATGCTTTTTGCATTATGTATATTTGGTCTGATAATTGTATCGAATTCCTTTCATACATTGTTACGAAATGTTCAATACGATACATTTTAACAGTATTGTTCTTGCGCACACGAAAGAGAAAAATATTAGGAAGAGACAAGCTAAACTTCATGTACGGAACGTTACATAGCTGTTATTTCATTTATCAAAAAAAGCTAGTCTGAGTAAATTTGAATGTTATTGAAAACTACCATCAACGTGGTCAATTGGCAGCGATTCGTTTTTATAACCTGTTAAAGATCGAAGCCCCTCTCATTGCCTAATGCGCTATGCGATCTTTACAATAATCACTTAGTTTATCAATGTTGACAACCAAATTATCTTGCCTTGAAACTATTGTTTACTATCTTCAATCAACAACTGCTAAGAAGCGTAGAAAATCTCAACGAGTAACTACATATCGGCAATCGATTGGATCCATGCTATAGAACGCAAACAGCCAAAACAGCTGCCAATTCATCCGTATAACTTTATCACTTTATCCCTTGCTTCGTGCCACGGTGATCCGCGATAACACACTTTGATCAACCGCAATGGAGCGGATAAATTTGGAACGCCTTTGGTGGCGGACAATCTTTTGAAGGGTCGATCAGTTGACTGTCTTTGACTGGTGCCAGATCACAGCCAAGCCGAAGAAACACAGCATCACCAGAACGCTGCAAGTTGTGCACAGTGTCAGTGGGAAGAAAAATTGTTCCACCCTTTTCAACGGGGCTGTCCACACTATTTCTTCCCGCCTGTGAATGATGAGTGTCGACGGTAAACCGTTGCAGGAGCGCCGAAATGCATGAACGTGAGCAAATTACATACCATAAAGTGTTGCAGTATGTAATCAAATTAAGGCATTCGGGCCCTTTAGTTATCTTCGCAGCCGCATCCTCAGCCTCAATCGTAATCGTGTATTGAAGCGCACACCGAATGCACATTGCTGCGGCGGACACGTTGTTCATCGGTTGTTCTTTCCGATGCAGACGAAATATCGCGTTCATTGGCAAAGGCACGTAAACCTTGCATGATTTAGAGTAAAAGAAATTGGACCAGCGCAATCAAATGCCACGGATTGCAATGAATAAAAAAAAGGAAAAAACAATAATATCGAGATATGAATTGTCGGGCGCTGACTATACTCTCTTGTCTTCCACCACTATCCGCTCTACCTATGAATTAGTCTATCGCATTCGTATGTCGTTCATGTATTCTAACAGGCTGTATCATACAGCTCTGACGGAAAAATATATTCACTTCAAATCGTAATGCGAACATTTTGCTGCAACCCATACCGACTGATACGATTCATCCGACCTATCATTAAATCATTGGTTCGAGTCCTAAAGCGTGGTGATAGACTGTAGTTATAGTTTAGACTGTAGATATAGTTTAGACAAACTGTAGTGGAAAGGTACATGGATGATGTAAGTAATGGGGAAAAATATTACAATCAAGCTTTGATGAATTTCATCAATGATAAGTAGGCATTAAAAAGTTTACATTGGGAATTATATAAATATTGTCATACCAATTTGATGCATTTTAGTTCTATCATTTGTAAATAGAACAGATGGTCTTGTTTAAATTTTGGAGTTTTAAATTGAGCACAATAATATGACTTACATTTAAAGGTAAACTGATTAATTAAACTCTTCGCAATGAATAAATATATGACTAAACGAGCTGAAGTTACTAGTAACCAATTAATAGGTTATATACGTTACAGAACGCTTGAATTTAAGTCTCAGCATTTTGAAAACCACCCACACCGACAATTTTTTTGAACATCACACCAGTGTTAGAAGGCACAGGTTCAGAAAGGTTAGGCGAACAGGTCAAACGATTCCAGCAATGCCTGGGTGTTGGCTATGTGTGTGGCAAGCCAAAAACATGACTTCTGTCCTACGGCGCACGCAAAGTCCTAAATAGCTGGTTGCGTACAGGTGTGCATAGTGCAGGTTTATACCAAAGACATGCTCGAAAGCAGAACAAGTCCTTTTGTCACATTCAACCGGGTCAGTAGTTCCAAACCTGTCGTCACTTTATTTATTGGCTTCTTTGTACTATTCCGAAATGATGTTTTCATCCTAAACGTATAAACGCTATGTGTGTTCGTTTTTTTTTTGCTTGATGGTTGAGCAATGATAAAACACAGTTGGTGTTCTCCACAACGCCTCAGAAAAGACCTTGCGATGTCTTTAAAATCCCCAACTAGCCTGCATTTTATCCTGCTGATCGCAAAAAGGACAACCACATTCGAGGGTTCGACGAGAAGGAGAAGATTGTAGAGGCGTAGGGACAAAACGGTCGACCCGAACGATAATTAATTATTTTGCCATAGCTCATTTCGTACGCAAAACGAGACCATGCGTACGGTAGCGTTCGGTAAAACATGAGTATGAATTAATTTGTGCGGTACTTTGTCATGGTTGTTGGTTTTTTGTGCAAAAAACGCTGCCTCTGCCCATGTATTTTAAATCGTAACCAGCACCACTGCAACCAACAAAGGTGCTCGTGTACTTTTGCGCTATGGACTGTATTGAAAATAGCAGAAATGCACGAGCGTGTTGTTCTAGTGTAAATGTGTGCAAGTGTTTTCTAGTATCGCACTTTATTAGTCATGGAATAGAAATATAGAAAAATGCTTACACGTGATTACGAAATCATAATAAATTGTTCGCTGCAGTGCAAGTTTCACAACCGTAAGGTACATTTGACCATCCATGCTTCTGGTTATAATTAATTACTACGCTTGTTGAACGTTCAGCCGTAAGCGTAACCAATTAGTACTAATCGTACTGTAACATTTCTTTTTCTCACCAAAAACATGAGTCTGTCCGAAGGTGGCACATTTTTCGAACTATTGCAAACTAATGAAACCGTAAATAACACTGCCAGATAAAGCATTTTGAGGCTAAAAGCATTCGTTATAAGCTTTTTGATTAGCTTACAACATTTCAATACTTGCTGCTTATATTATTTATAATTTATGACAATTATTCGATAAAAATGACGCGAGCGATAAACGTAAACGTATCAACTGCAAGATATTCCTACGTAAAGTGGACCATTCTCTACTCCTTTTGATACGGGAAACGCTAATTCTACAGTTAAATAGCCGGAAACAATCTATTAAAAACCATGACCAGTGTCTCGGGAAAAATTCTGATTATCTAAACATGTTGTCACACGTCACATTGTTTTGTTTACACGTGTCACACATTTTTTCGTTCATTTATTTACTTCTTTTTCAATCATATGTTCTTCTTCGTCTTTCCTTGTCATTCGTGTTGTCTACGAAGTACGATTCATGCTTCACTCCATACTCTCTTAATGTGAATCTCATTGGGGCCAGCGTTTGTTCCACATGGCTCACGCATATAGACGGCTCACGGGGTGCACCTTTACGTACGGGTCGTGCGAACTTTATCAAATCGGATTTACTCGGTTGAACGTAGCAGAAAAATGTTAATAAGTCATACTTCTTAAGTAGATGTAGATAATCAAATTATGAACGATCGAAATACGGTCAACTCACGGTCGAGGGGTAGAGTTAATCAAGCGCATCTTTTACCCTGCGACAGCAAGCCCCGGTGGCTTCATTGCGTGGCTTCATTCATAAACACTAGAATGTACAAGCAGGCCAACAAACTATGTTTTGGATACTCTCTCTCACAAACACACACATACACACACACACACACACACACATTTGAACTCATTTCTTGTCCATCGATTCGTTCTATGGTTCTGTCGCTTCCGATTGGATCGGTTGAAAATCTACTATCGTCTGTTTATTTACGAGACCACAAAGTCTAGCGAGCAGCAACAAAAACTTATAACACGCCAAAACGCAAACCTTGCACCCGAAACGAATAACCGTACCGAGACCGTGCCAAATGTTGCACGTTGAGAAGGAAACGATTTCCGGATTGCTTGAAATTGGACCACAGCCGAATCGATTACCCGTCGCATTTCGGCTTTCCAAACGATTCCGCTGATCTCATTCATCGTTGATCTTTCGAGATTCATTTAATTAGGGAATGAATATGAGTCTGGAACTAGTGAAGTACATTCACAAGTTAAAAGAGGGAAAACCAAAATGTATAAAGCATAGCTACTTTACAAACTCGTTTTAGCGATCAATTAAAGTAACCCCACTAAATCTTAAATCAAATGTACCGACTGTAGCATTTTGGACCTCATATTAACAAGAGCCATTTCCTTGTCTGTGGAATATTACCAAACTTCCGCATGGCCTGCGCTCTGTTTCGATGGCTGTTACTACTGCCTCAAACCACAAATACCATGATAAACTCTGGCAACCAATGAAACCCGGCCGTACCGCACGGCCGTAAGACCCAGTGGCAGCTGCACAAAAATTTGGAAAACTAATTTTCACGGGTCTCAAACGTTACATTCGACTGGAACGAATTTTCTTTCAATAAAATACCGAAACGCGATACAGAGGTGAACGAGGCAACTTCAGTCCCTTTTCTAGTGGTGGCTTTTCCAGGCATCGCTACAGAAGGGCCATCTTATAATTTAAGCTTTTACTATGAAAGACTTTTCAGGCGTTTGTGCAAATGGAATTGATGGTATAGCTCTTCACAGTAGGACTTTCTGAAGTTTATTAGTTAGTTGGCTTTGTAGGTAGATAGTTCATGTTTCACGATAGCTAGGTAGTTTTGCCTTTCATTAACACGATATGCAATCTTACATCATGTTGCTATAAATGAACTATTTAACTTTATTTCTCCGCATGAAATAATATTATGTGTAGTAATAAAAGAATATAACTGCGAGGCAAATAAAAAAAAGTTAATTAAGAAAACCTTACACATCTCGTGACACCTGACTGAAGGCTGCCTAATATAAATCGGCTACCGTTTGGAATGAAATTCTATTTCCGACAGTCTCTCACTGGATAGTCTGACAGGTATGGTGTAGATTTTTAAATTTTCTTTTTACAACACGCCATTTACGCAGGCTTCACCGTCCTCGAACCCAGCCACAAAGTGCCCGTGAATCTACACGATCGATGTGACGGAACGAGTTGGCGTGATTTGGAACTCATTGATTTTACACTTGTTCCGAAATACAATATTACTTCCATCCCAAACTGAACGCAATGAATGTTAAGGAAATGGGAATAGTAAAACTGGTAGCACCCTAGCGGACTATCACCAATGGTTGATTTCAATCAATCGAAACCTGATCGAACGCTGACGCAGAAGGCAATGCACAGAAAAAATGCGCTCCATCATCCAATCTTTTGCCGAGCGGGCTGGTCAGGATCATCCTGGCCTACTTCAATGTTACAAACCTGCTCAAAACCTTTTCTCACGTCCCTTTAAGCGCGGTAAGTGATACCGGTAGGTGTGATTGATGCTGGCTCCCATCGTTTAAGCGATCCCGTTTAATTTCAATTTCAATTTCCATACCAAAAAGCAGTCCATCTGTTGCTAATCGACGATGAAGAAATTACATGCTTTGTGCTTGGGCTCGGGAGCTCTCGTGTATGATAATGTCGATACCGAGCTGCACCAGTTTTCTATTTATGTGAGCTTTTAATGAGAAAAGTTAGGCGATTCTGATGGTAATACTCAACACGTTTTAAACGATCGATCTTATCCAATAATCATGTTCGTATGCGTAGAACATGCAGTTAGGATATGAATGAAAAAAGTCACAACGTCCCAGAACTGCACAACGTGGTAATACAGAGCTAAACCGAATACAGTCGATGTGTTAAAAAATAAAAAAGGCTTTATGGAAAAGACATAAAATTATTATATATTCTCGCATCACGTAATATACAATCACAGTTTCACATTTCAACATTTCAGTAAAAGTCTCCACACGGATAGACTATCAAAGGTTCAAGCACAAATGAGAATGACGGATTTCAACGCATTACTCAAGAAGAAGCTATCTGCTACCTATGGATTATTTTCTCTATGTTTTACAGTGAATGGCTCAACCATGGTTTGATGTTTCATTAAACAAATTATTTCGAATTCAGCCTGAAGCTTCATCAGCAAAAGATCAGTGCAAGTCGTTATTTGTTCTCGTTCTCCTAAAACAATGTATCTTTGGCAGACCACACTAGCTACGTTTGCTTTGGCATTTAAACAGGAAAAACCCATCCCACCAACGCTTAATTAATGTTTAGCAATAAACCAAACCATCCCTCATCGAATTATCAAGGTCAATGTTAGGCATACCAGCCTAACATGTGAGATGAAATAAAATTAATGGTGAGCAATTAAAACCAATCCTTTGCTATGAAAACATTGATCCTGTCGGTTAACATACATAATTTGGAATGTGTTTTTATTCGAAATTCCAATACTAATGCAGTACATTTGGCCTTTACGCAGACAAATATGTTTTTTCGTGCTTTTGGGGTTAGGTATTTTATAGTGTTAATGTTTTGGTCTGTTTGATTAAACCACTGAAACATTAAAACATCAATCAAACAAAGTGATGTTTTACCCGACGGATAGTTATAACGCTCATGTTAGACTGGGTGCCATTGACACTGAGTTGCCCATATAGTTATAGTAAATAAAATATGAGGTATGTATAATGTATAATGCACTTGAGGCATCTTGCTTTCGTACAAATCAAATGCATAGAGTTCATCATCAATATTGAAGTTCAATATGAACCAACATTTTATTCTCAGCAATACGCATTGCAAAGAAAACCTTTGCAACCTGTTTGTCCCCGCACTTTAATCTGCATGCTGAGGCAAATCCTTCCATCGCTCGTGTCTGCTGTGTGACGTTTTGCGCTTCTGCTCGTGATGAAGATTTTCCAAGCTGATTGTCGGCCTCAGACCGGTAGACAAATATGACAAGGGTAATGGGACCAAAAAACACACACGTCGTTTTTTCCGCTCTGTTCGGCACCCATTAACACATTTTAACGATCTTCGACGATCTGCTTTAAAATAATGGACGTCCCGCGGAGTGTTGTAGCTGGTGAGAAGAGAGACCACACGACGGTCTGGTGACATGTGGACGAAGGAAAATCCGTACGACCCCTCCCTTAAACGGTACTCCCTCCTAGTCGGCATCATTGAAAGCTCCTCCTCGAGGCGGCGAAGGATGGTGATGAATTTATGGAAATCACTATAATACCTGCCGCAGCCGTAGGGTAAACTAGGAAAACTCAAAGGAACGAAACTGTGCCATACGCATCGTACGTTAGAGCGAACCAGCAAGACCAAATGCATGGACATCAGGGACGAAAAGGGAAATAAAACAAAATGTATCGAAAAGGAAAACCAGTAAACGAGGGAGAGTGAGAAAAAAAATCATCATCATCGATGGTGGCAGTCCACACACAGTGAGTGAGGACTGAAAACGAGAGAAAATGTTTGATTTGTTTGATTAAATTAACCGTGAAGCGTGCGAAAATTCAGCATGCAGCTGGAGTTGGAGAACACACAGCGTCCCTACCGTTCCCGTCGTCGACTTTGTAAGCGGCTCGTTCGCCAATCATAGCAAGGATAATAAATAGCTAGCGTGTGTATGTGTGTTGGGATAGGACAAACCGTTGAAAACTCTCAGAAGCTTCGTTTTTTTTACAGGGGTACAGGATCAGCGCTTGTCCAGGCCCGCTGCTAAATGCCACCGTGTAAATGATAGCTAAACACAGCTAACGCACTGCGACGTGCCGGTAGTAGCGAACGAATCGGATTGAGGCATAGTGTCATCAATATTTCATAAATGATCGTGGTGGTGGCCTTCATCTTTCCCTTTTCAACCTTTTGCCCATTGTTAGAAGCAGCGGAAAAAATTGGATCTCCGTCGCACAAAGTTTTATCTTCTCCAGCCAACTCCTATCGGCCGCTGTCCCGATTTCGGAAATGCGAACGGCATACGACAACGAAAAAAAGGACATCACACGACGGACGTAACGACACAACGACGGCCGCTAGGCCGGGTGCGTTTGGTTCGATTAGCTACGGCAGCAAGCATGATGGAACGGTGGCATACTTCATGGCCAATGATGATGATGAGGACGACGACGACGATGACGACGATGACGACTGTGGTACGGCTATCTAGCGCACGAGCGTCACTACATCGCCATTAGATTTGCCTGGTTAACCGTTCGTCCTGCACCGAATGCCATATCCTGAATGCCTGTTGGAGCGAAAGATTTATTGAGTGCTGGTGTTGATCGGCGTAATTAAGTTTATTGTAATTTACAATTCACTGCACAAATAGAGGAAGTTTTTATGTGTTATAACGATTTATGAAAGTTATTTCAAACAATTGCATATCCGTTGACAAAAACGATAAAAAAACATTATGTTTGGAAACGATGTTGGTGTGCGATTGATGCATTTCAACTATTAAGCTCGTTCAAATGCATGCAATGTGTTTGGCTTTCCAGCATAACCGTAATGCTTAGCGCAATGCTGATAAGCTCATTGCACGATTACGGTTCAATGCTACGTGGCGAAATAACCTTGGAAACAACGTTCTCTTGTTCAGCTTAGCAATAACAGCAACAACGGTCCTACAGCAAGTGCAGCCGCATAAGGTCGATGGTCATACTGTCTCGTCAATATTAACCATATCGTAAACAGAAATGGTGTTTCTTCATTGGTTTTTGTTGCCCTTTTCGCGGCTATTTGTTGCGAAAGGCATCAGATATCATGCATAAATAGTTTCTTGTCTAGACACTTAAAAATATAGCTGAACACGTTGCGTACCATTTGTGTTTCGTTTCGTTTGTTTTGTTAAAAAGCGTGTTTTGTTAAATTAGCATGACAAAAAAACACAGACGAACGCCTTCTGTACTGGTATGGCAGTTTCAATGTATGGCAGTATGGCATTAAAATGTTTTCAAAAACATTGAACTTCAATACAACCAGTATTGTTCCTTTTGTTTGTGGTCACTTTATTTTTGTTCTTATTGCAAACTTATTTCAATCATGCGTTTACACAATTACTTCCAATAACTCCAGGAACACCAAAACTTGGGAAATATAGGGAAGGGGAGGGTTGGTCAAGGTTCCTCGGACACGGGATTTTTATTGGTCATGATAAACTTAAGACTCGAAGACCGCTTAGAGCAGTGATGTCAAACTCGTTTTGGGTCGCGGGTCGGATTACGGTGCAAAATATTCTCGCGGGCCACTGCTGGGTGGCGGTGGGATGGGAGTGCTTTCAATCGGCAAATATCATAAGGACTTATTCTTGAACCTAGAATCTTTTTCGTAGCCTCTAATAAACAGTTAATGTAATTCATGAATTTAGTCATGCTTTACTTCAGTGGCGGTCGTGCCTACTCGGAAATTTAATAATTCATATTCAATTGCTTTGGATATTTGCTAACTTACAGGATACCTGGACAGTTCTTTAAACCTCGTATATTGCCTTCACACAATGACATACGAAGTAAAAATGCTGCATTTTGACAACGGTAATGACTAATAATGATAAATCAAAATTTATCACTGCATCGCTAAATATTGGCTAGATATGTTGCCATTTTGTTGAGGGAAAGAGACTACCAGCATACAGTCGACCTCATACAGTTCTTACTTTTATTGAGTGCTTGGTTTTTCATGGTTTTTAAATATATCGACCTGATTTTTGCAGAACCATATCTAAGAGTACCCTCATTAATGAAGTGAAGAAAGTGGTATTCCAGTACATGATTTCTGAACTTTCCGAACTCCATGACGGAAAATGGGTGAACATATTGATAGTCCGACTTTAGAGTGCTCTCAGGAAACAACAGTTGCTACATACCATCTTTGCGGATACCTTCCCAAACAAGTAATTAAGTATAACTTACTTCACTCTTCGATAATCGAACTATTAAAACTGAATGTTGAAACCTTCTTCCTAAGTGGGTAAACATTAATATACCCGTTTTTCTTATCTTATAATTTACAATCTATATCTGCTTCATTCAAATAACTGCCAAAGTTCTTCGCGGGTCGGACTAGGAGCCTTCGCGGGTCGTATGTTTGACATGTCTGACTTAGAGTGTGCATCTGAATAAACTTCTATTTGTCCAGCATTCACGACATCGCAAGATGATCTTCAAATTATAAATCGTTTCAATTTCTTAAATGTTTATGCAGAAAATAAAACACACAAATTTCAGTACGAGTTATAGAAACAACCATAGAAAATAAATCGGGAGTCTTCTAACAAATCGAACCTATCACAATTTATCACATTCCGCAATTATAATAAATAACCCGCATTTGTGGCACGCCTACACCTACACCTACGTGGTAGCACCTATAAGACCTAATAAATTAGAGCCACTGTGGAGGAAAGCACTAAAAATTACACGGCTTGCACTGTTACCCATCCGGTGAGGGGTTTGTTTTTTCTTACTCCCAGCTGTTATTTCTTCTTTTCTCAGCATTAGGATGATGAGCGACGCTCTCCATCCAACTTGTTTGGCGCATCCTGCACAAGCTACAGCGCAAAGCAAACGATGGCATACCGTAAAATGCACATCTTGAACAGGGAAGAAACGTTGCACTGATTTACGGGTAGCAATGTTGATGCACTCCTGCCCCTCCCCCCCCCCTCCTCCACCTCACAAGATCTCGCATGCACATTCATTCTTACATCAAAGGAGTAGAAAAGCAAATGGGTTCACTGATTCGCTCACTTTCGCTTTTCATCGAGTGTGGAAATAATTAATTAGCATCGATGCGTTTTGTTGCTCGCTGCTCCTGGGCAGACACGAGTAAATGCATTTTTAACAAGAAATTTAGCACCTAAGCCATGTGGGGAGTCGCTCCAAAACAGTATCGTTTCGTTCCGCAGTAAATGGGGTGTCGCTGGTAGACGATATTTTATTTTCACGTTGATTTCGAAGAATTTAGGAGGCAGCTCTAATTACATGTGTTACGTAGCGTAGACAGGCTCATTTGATGGGATTTGTTGTAGGGCATTAGTTGTTTGATGTCACATGTGTTTGTAAATTTCAAAACACGTATTAAATAATTCATTCTTTTATGGCTTATTGAATAGTTACTACAGCCAAAACACATGCTACCCAGCCCAGTCAGGCAGTATATTAAGCAAGGGTTTGCGTAAATTTCAAATGCTTTAAAAAGAGTACAGACACACAAATAGATGTGATTTAAATGAAGTTATTCATCGCTAATGAATGAACCTACTCGTACGTATGTCATATTGAGTGCTATTCAACACTCTATGCGAATGCTCGAAAGCTTTTTCATACCCATATCGGCAGTACACCGCAGAGAGCCGAGAGCAACCGGGAGTCAAATATTATGCAATAAATCAATTTAAACGAATTCTCGCGATAAGTAACACCGAGTGAAACTTCTACGCCATCCGGAAGAATAAATAGCGACCCTGCCTAGCGGATCCATCCCTCCGACACTTCATCATTCTCATTCAGCTTGCTAAGTCAACATAATCTAAAAATAGTAGGAAACCATCGTCCACGTCCGGGAAATAAAATGCGGGTTCCGGGCAACACAGAATTCGTATCACAGCATAGCAAAAGGATTCAGCTCCATCTAGTTGGAAAATCAACTGCGTGCACCGCATACCACAATCCGTTTTATCGCACCACTCCATTCATTTGCGCTTTATTCTGTTGGTGCAATCTGTTGGTATTTATCTTCCGGAAGAAGTGTAAATAAGTGTTTGTAGCTTTCGGTGTCTGTTTTAAACAGTTTCTTCGTCATTTCACTTTAAAACGGGTCAAAGACATAAACACATTTTTTAATAAAAAATATAAATTGTAACTTATGGCCATTGGTATTTTATTAGCTTTGATTTTGACACAGATTTTGTTGAACACAGAGAAAATTATCAAATTTTCATCGCATCTATTCAATAACATTTTTTTTTTGAATATCAAATAACACACGGCCTTGTACAACAACCAATGAGTAATTCTAACTCTTGTTATTGACATGTTTATTTGTTCGTTTGTTTGTTTAGATTCAACACACTGTTAATGCGCTGCGTCCTACTGATCTCTTTTCGCTTTTTTTTAATCATATATTATATTTATAAGCTCTCTTAAAGCTAATCCACCCAAAGTCAGGTAAACCTACCCCAAACGAAAGCTCAAATCGATAAGCCAACTTGCACATAAAGTTAGCGTACCAGATTGGTTGTTTTAGTCAGTTTTCGAGATACGTTTCTGTTAGTTACCTGTCGCGAGGTATTCGTGTTTTTTTGCTCTCTCTCTCTCTCTCTCTCTCTCTCTCTCTCTCTTTCTCTCTCTCTCATCTCTTTGTTTGTAGGACTTTCTGGTCGGTAAGCTGTTCTTTTGCGAATTCCTTGGGATCGGCTCATTGACCTAGCCGCAGGATGAAAGGATCAACCCTTCAGATTGACTCAACAACCAGCAGGCTTACAACTTGCTGCTTGGAACAGCCTCAGGCGCTTCAAACCGAAGGTGTTTTTAAACATGTTTCCATAACACGGTCACAAATGGTAGGCAGTCTAGCCAAACATACGATCCTGATGAGCGAAAAAGTCAACTCCTTAGTCTTCGCAGGGATCAATCGGTTCATTGTACGACCAAATCTCTGTTTCCTTGCATTCTTTCCTATACTCACTGACATTGGAATGGTTCAGTTAAGTTTTTTTCAATTAAAAATTTCGCCTATCTTGCTGTCTTTGGCGTAGTTCTAGCCAGAGCAGACCGTGTTATGTGTAATGTGGTTTGCAGAAGGAAGAACACAGTATGCTGGTATGATTGCAATGCGTACGAGAAGATGAAGAATAGAAAGATAATCTCCCTACATGTTAACATTTCTTGCTGTTTCTAGCATTATGTCGACCGAAATAATGACAAAATCGCTTAACTTTGCAAATCTATTCTTAAACATAAGCTTTCGTTCGTATTTTATGCTTTCAGTGAAACCAACTAAAAAGGAGAAACAGTATGGTGAGAATGTATGATACAGCGTGTGCCTTACCAGGTCATACACGATTCGATGATGAATTTGCTGTGTTGCAATCCAAGGATTTGGAGTATTGATCCAAATGATGATTTATCAAGTGGAAAAAATATTCATTATGAAAAAAACATACATCAGCATTATGCCCTTTTAATGAAACTTTTAGGGCGTTTAAAATTAGTTTACAAATAATAAGGGAAAGTTTTCATTATTTGACTAGTTATTTTCTGTTCAACGATTGAATGCTTGAAAAGAAATTATCTTCAAAAAAGGATTAATAGATTGTATCTGCATATGCTTTGTTTCCTGTTTTTGGATTGTAACCAAATCGATATCAAACAACTTAGCACGCAAGTAGTAAAATATACATTATCACATCTATGTATGTACTCAATTATAATGTTGTTGAAAAAAGTGTACTTATTTTTCAAACAAATATACCATAATCAATTTAATTTAATCTTTTCATAGATGGATAACTAACAACCTGACATGCTGTAATGTACGCGTTAATGTAAACGAGATGATGATTCGTGATTTTTATCAGGTGTAATACAATAATTTCTAGAGAGCTAGTTTGCTTACATAGCACATTCGGAACTGGTGTAATTTTTATTACTCATAAGCTACGAAAAATATTGAAGCAAGAGATTACTGAATAAATGATTGTCTAGAAATAATCATTTCAGTATACTTATCAACCAAAGTAAGGGAAGTAAATAATGCTTTCTTAACATGATAATAAGTCATATCATAATAAGTCATAGATATTGTATCTTAACATGATAATAAGATATTGTAAGTCAGATATTTTCGTTATTTATACATTACATTTATACTTAAATACATTTTAAATATTTACATATTAAAATTACATGTTCTACACATTAGAAACTGATAATTAAGATTTTTTTATTGAATGCTCTCGTTTAATTCATTCATTAAAATAAACCATGGTGAATTTTGCCACTGTCATTTGAACTATGAGTTGAAGCCGTAAATACCTCAATAGTTCTAGTAGATTAATAGATTTTTGTGACTGCATCACGAATGCATTCCTAAAAATTGCTTAATATTACATATTTTTAATTGACCGGTAGTTCTATTTAGTTTCTGCCACAGCTGGCTATGGGTCGAAGTTCATTTAAGATACACAGTGTTACTTATGCTTGAAATAATAACATATAATAACTTGAAATCTCTTTTTCTTTTTTTTATTATTATTTCTCGTAAGAACTACCTATTTAGCCGTATCACCGTTTTTTTTTATCTGGAATATAACATTCTAACGCGCCAAGGAGCGTTACGCTTTAGGCCCGCGTTAGAGCATGATTGAACGTGAAATTTTGAGATTTTATGCTATATATCTTTAATTTTTTAATCATAATATTGCTTTTTGTACACCAAAAGAAAGGATATTAGTTTACGCAACTATCTCGACTATAAGAAAACATTTCATTGAAAAGATAAATGCATGACAAGGATGGATAAGAAGGTGGATATACAGTCAGTCCAAAAAGTATTCGTC
>KI919502.1:13515-44338 GCA_000473525.2 Anopheles melas | reverse complement strand
GCTCCCGACTGGTGCCGTGTGTCGACTTCAACTACGAGGACAACGTCTAGCGCACTGATTCAATTGAGAATTAAGAATTAATGAAGTGTGTTTTCACTCTCTTTCTTTCTTTCTTTCTTTCTTCGCTTTGGCTCCACTGGCGCTCCAACCCACCGGAACACCATGACCGTGCCCTACCCCGACACACTGCCATGCAACAGATTTTATGGCCCCCATTCAGGAACTTATTCATTCCAGTGTTTCTGAACTGCTGGCTCGCTAAACGATCGCTCGAGAACATGTTCGTAAGTATTTGACTCGGACGTTTTCATCATTCCTGCTCTCCCTGCACACCCTCCCTTGTGGTCGCCCTTTCTCGCGGGACGAATCATTTATCCCATACTGGCTGCAAGAGGGCAGCCGGAGCCATCCACTCGCTCCCAAAGTCCCATGCCATGGGGGGGCAGGGGGAACAACTGCTCCAAATTGACTCTACGACATGAAGAAGCGATAATATCACGGACGCCCTTTGGCAGCACTGCTCCAAAAACCTTTTATACTCATTGTCTTTCATATCATCCACTGCGACGATCCACTGCTCTCCCCCTTCCCCACTGCTACCCACACAACAAGGATGGGGATGCAAGAAGGACCTACGCCACGCCAGCGAACCGTTTTGATTATGGTTCATTCATTTTTATTTTATTATCATATCAAATTTTTACGACCAGCTCATTCGACGATTCTCCCGGCACTCCCGGCAGGGTATATGGTTCCCCAAAAAAAAGGAAAAAACTTGCACAGCGATTGTGTGACCAGGGCAAGAGCTTCAAGCCAAAACTAAACATACATTCACACACGCACACACACACACAGAAAAACACGGCCAGAAATGACGTCTGGCGTGGTGTTAAGCGTCGTTGGCTTTAGGGCTACTAACTTCTCCCACTGCTCATGCGTTTCCCCAAAGGGAACGCAAAATAAAACCAGAGCAACGTTTTCCACTGCAGTCATCGCAGTAATCGCAATCAGCACCACGCCACACGGTGTCCCTTTTTGGTGAAGGGGTTATGGGCTGGTGCGTCCCGGTACTAAAAGGAACACCCATTCTGCACGGTCGAAAAAGGGATCATAATGAGTGGAGTTAGCTACGGTGAAGCCTTTTTTCTCTTTCGGGTGCAAATCTGCATCGTTGGCTAATCAAACCAGAATGGCCAGCAGGGCCGAAAGTTCGAAGTGAGTGCTTTATTTATGATCCCACCAGTCAGTACCCACACACATACACACGCGCGCCTTTGTGCCCCCTCATGTTCGGAAACCATCCCGTGTGGGTCGTTATTGTCCGAAGGGTTGTGCCAATGCTGACGGCTGCAAATATGGCCGGCAAAGATGTGTATTTAATGTGAATTTGCAGCTTTCTTCCTTCAGCGCACAATCATCATCCTTCCGGCTGATGATTAGATGACTGATCTGGACTATAGTTATAGCCGCCATGTGCCACCGGGCTGCTCTCTGGCCACTTGAACACATAAAACCTCCTTCCTGCCAGTTCCTGTGAAACCAGTCATCAGGGAGTGATGATCCGAGCAATGGCAAACGGCCCCATCTGCGCCACACACTTTCCACATATAATTGCTAAAAGGACGTATAATTGGATGTCCATTAGGGAAGATTTTAAGACCCCCAGTGGGAGTTTCTCCATTTCACGAACCCATTGCTTGGTTCTTCGTGGTCTTTCTTTTTTCGGGTCTATTATTGCCACCATTAATAATGCGTCCTGTTGCCGGGTGCTCTGTCTTTCCCTTTCTCGCATAGAATGATCTTCATCGAGCGATGCAGAAGTCACAATCAGCGCTATCGCAACAGCTGACGATCCTGTCGGCGACTCTACTCTGCCTAGTGTTCACAAGGTAAGCTTTTCTTTTTCATTTCCATCCTTAAGTAGGTTAGATGTTCCTCGCCTTCGTGTTCTCTCAACCTTAAACCAACATTCTGATTGGTGGTAGAAGCAGCTCCTCCAGTTCCCCTGCCTGAGCACACTGTTGCACATCCGGAAACCGAACCACCTGATGATGGTGCTTGCCATCGAAACCCTCATTTAGTGCATGTAAAAACGTTGATGTCTTCACTATCAAGACCTTTCCTCACCCTGTTTGCTCTTTCACCCCGTGTCTCTTTCACTCTTTCCCAACGACTCAGTGGTAACAATCCTTTGCATGCGATGAAAATCAATAATTAATGTGCGACCGAATCGGTTCCTGACACAACCTCAACCGGAGCTTTTAAATCTTTCCCACCCGTAACGACGCCTCACGCTGCGCTGGTAGTGGTTGTCGCTTGCCACCACTGAACCGCTGAACCAGGGTCAAGACTGCAAGGCAACCTGTACCCGTCGAGGT
The DNA here is from genome assembly GCA_000473525.2 of Anopheles melas. Classification (NCBI taxonomy): domain Eukaryota; kingdom Metazoa; phylum Arthropoda; class Insecta; order Diptera; family Culicidae; genus Anopheles; species Anopheles melas. The sequence goes on along the minus strand of KI919502.1, from coordinate 41,960 downwards.
TTTTCCGATTTCGTTTCCATTTCCATTTTTCCCGTTTGGCATCGCTTCCCGAATTCCACTTCCCCAGGCCATCTCCACAGTTGGGTTACTTTATTTAAATTTCCACTATTTATGCTAATGGTTAACCGGGTGAGGAGGAGGAGGAGGAGGAGGAGGAGGAGGAGGAGGAGGAGGAGGAGAAGGAAGGGAAGGAGCAAGAGGGGCTCCATGAGAGTGCAGCGTGGCCGGGAGGATTGTTGTTCCAGTGCTCCAGTGTGGAATGGAGTGGAATGAATAATAATACGCCGATGTTCCAGTACGTTCTCGGTCTTCGACTCTTTTTTGTTATAGTTGCTTTGCGTACTGTCACTAGCTGCACGGTTGGATAGAGGGTATCATAAATATATAAAGCTACTTAATGTGTACGCCGCTTTTCCGTTCAGCCGTCGACGCTGTCAGCCTTACTTTATTCTCTGTCTCTCTTTCCGTCTCTTGGTCTGTCTCGCTGCGGTACTCGTTTAGTATTCACGCTGCGATTCCGTGTTCCGGCGTGCTGGATGCATGTCTTAACGTATCGTGCGCTTCACTACAGTGTCCCTGGTGTAATAATTTAATTTAAACAATCCATTTCCATCCCAAGGAACGTTGTAGTTTTCCCGCTTCTCACTTCCTTTAACGGCCCCCATTTCGCGGGAACTTCCGTGCTAGGAGGCAAACGTTGAACACTTCCCGTAGTTTCTGTAGATTTGTGTCCCTGTTTTAATAAAACGTGAACTTTGAAATGCGTGTGTAGTTTTTTTTTCAACCATCTTTTTTCTTCTTCTTCTTCTTCGCATCTTTTACTTCTCAGCGTCTGTGGTATACAGCACTTTCAACGGGCCGGCCATCGACACTTAAATCTGTTCCAGAGCACCTACTACGTGGTGGTAACGTTCTCGACCGTCGGGTACGGTGACTTTGTGCCCGACATTTGGCCCTCCCAGCTGTTCATGGTCATCATGATTTGCGTGGCACTAATAGTGCTTCCGACGCAGGTGAGTAAAGCGCCTAGAGGTATGCAATGTGCGGTACAAAACCCTTCCAAAACTCGGTAAATTAATAACGAAAAATAGTGACAGTAGCCTGCGCTACAAAATAGCCTACTTTAATGAGCCACTTTGGCTGACCGTTGACAGTATTGAGAACCGACCGACATAGTGTTGCTCTACGCTTCCCGTCGCTTAACACTTACCACTGCAGTCAGCGTCCATTATGAAAATAATTTCTCACACTGTCACTTCCATCCTGTGTCGGTGCGGAATGTACCATGACAGTCTAAAAGCTTTCACTCCACACCGTGCAGAGGAATGGAAGTAATGAAAATCAATAATCTTATATGTCGCGCTCCATGCACAAGCTGCTGCACTCCATTGGTTGGCGTACGCTGTGGCGTCAGCTGTTGACAAGGCTGTACCATAGCTGTACACACAGCTTCAAATGACAATTGCGCGCAACGCATTTTTCGGCATGCTCCTCCGAAACGGTGATTATTATTCCGGCAAATCAAATGAAACTTAATTAGATGATTTTGCTGTACCATCACACTTTCTCTCGCTCTCTCGCGCGTAGTGCCAATGCGTTTCTGTGTCGTTTTTACCTACACACTTTATTCCTTTCTCGCGTTCCACTCTCTTTCCACAGTTTGAACAGCTGGCGTTCACGTGGATGGAGCGGCAGAAGCTCGGTGGCAGCTACTCCTCGCACCGGGCGCAGAGCGAGAAGCACGTCGTCGTCTGCTCGACCACGCTGCACGCCGACACCATCATGGACTTCCTGAACGAGTTCTACGCTCATCCGCTGTTGCAGGACTACTACGTCGTGCTGCTCAGCCCGATGGAGCTCGACACCACCATGCGAATGATCCTGCAGGTGCCGATCTGGGCCCAGCGCGTCATCTACATCCAGGTACGGATGTGTGTGTGTATATGTGTGTGTGTGTATGTGTGTGTGTGTGTGTGTGTGTGTGTGTGTGTGTGCTGGTGATTGTCTCATCCCGGCCGGCGCTGAAACGTGACTCCTCATCTAATTAAACGCGATCGAGCGATGGGAGCACGTTGCTTAACATTACGTTAATGCTTCCCGTCCCGACCAGGAGCCGGAGTTTGCTTGCCAGTTTGAATCGGTGCTCGATTTGCGCGTGTTTCTATTAATTTCTCACCCACCATCCCTCCTAGCCCCAGCTGGTGATGCAGTCGATTTCTTTTTCCCTTTTCGCCTCCTTCCACTGTTTTTATTTTACCCGTCACAAGACGCAAGAAGGCAGCATCTCCATCGCCCAACCCAACCAGTGTTACATGGTCCAATTAGTTTAAAGCAACCCCTTTTTGCGAACCAAGTTGTCCCATTAGGTGTACCTCAAGCGCTTTCGCTTTATATCTGCAGGGTTCCTGCCTGAAGGACGGTGATCTGGCGCGGGCCCGCATGGCCGAGGCGGAGGCGTGCTTCATTCTCGCTGCCCGTAGCTACGCCGACAAGACGGCCGCCGACGAGCACGCCATTCTGCGCTCCTGGGCGGTGAAGGATTTCGCACCCAATATCCCGCAGTATGTACAAATTTTCCGGTAAGTATTGCGTGCTGACTCGCTGGCCCTTTGCGCCTGGCGAAGGATGCTCATTGTCGGCTGGCTGTTGGTGACTTTACAATTTATTTCCCCCGCTTCTGTCTCTCTCTCTCCCTCTCTGTTTTTTGTTGCAGACCGGAGAACAAGCTGCATGTAAAGTTTGCCGAGCACGTCGTCTGCGAGGATGAGTTCAAATATGCACTGCTCGCTAACAACTGCACATGCCCCGGGGCGAGCACGCTCGTCACACTGTTGCTACACACGTCACGAGGACAGTAAGTACAGCCAGCCAGTGGCGAACAGTTCGCAGGAATAATATACGGCAAGGGAGATTGCAATTCTGCTGAGATTTCATCCAAGATAGCACACTTTTCAAACTACCAACATGGAGAAAGAATCGTTTTTTTTCCACTCAAATGCTAACTTCCACTGATTTGTTCATATTCGCTGCGTAGAGCATTGCGTTAAAGCGTTACTCGTGTCGTGCTAGTTGCATACTTTTAGGAGCATTTCTTCGTAAAGGGATCGTAAGCGTATGCAATGCCCACACAATAGAATCTGCCCTGTGTTCTTCGTCAAACAAGCTTGGGTGGCATGTGGTTGCTACTTTCTTCATAATCTGTATCACGTACCACCCGTTTGTCATAATCCAAGAACCAAGTACCAAGATTGTTATCTGTAATGAAGCTGTGTTGAAATTCAAAGCCCATCTTCTCTCTGCTCCTGCTCAAACTATACGCTCACCAGTACGTTTCCCCAGTACGAACTGAAGTAAACCATATCATCTCCAACTAATGGTACCACAGGGAGTATAAGGGGCAACGGAACCAATTGAATTGTGCTGCATTACGTACACATTAATTGTGTGTCAAACGACGTAAATCCACATCACGAACAACATGTGCTAGACTGCTCACTGCGTAGGAAATAATCATCTGCGTCAATTCCATTCTTTCTCACATCCGCGTAACAGGGAGGGCCAACAGTCGGCGGAAGAGTGGCACCGGCTGTACGGCAAGTGCTCGGGCAACGAGATTTATCACATCGTGCTCGGGGACAGCCGGTTTTTCGGCGAATACGAGGGGAAAAGTTTCACCTACGCCAGCTTTCATTCGCATCGCAAGTAAGTTAGGACACGGCGCATGGTGGCAGCAGCATTGGTGATCATCATCCAACCAACATTTTCTCCCTCTTCCCCCACTTTCCCGGTTTGACACAGATACGGAGTGGCCTTAGTCGGTGTGCGACCCGCGGAGCTGCCCGAGTTCTACGAGGAAACGATACTGCTCAATCCCGGGCCGCGGCACATCATGAAGAAGGATGACACCTGCTACTACATGAGCATCACCAAGGAGGAGAACTCGGCCTTTGTGGTGAACCAGAACCAAAACCAAAGCCCCGATCAACCTCCGAAGGAAGGTAGGTGGTGTTGCAGGAGGAATTCCTTCGCTTCAAGGTGTCCTCTTCTTCTCTAGTTCTATCTCACTGTCTCCCCCCCCTATTACTCTATCAATCTCTCTATCATCCTCTCTCTCTCTCTCTCTCTCGCCATATCCTCGTGTGTCCTCCGTGTACGGCTTTAAATGGAACTCCTACTACTCGATTTGTTTGCCTTTTTGGTTGTAAGCAATGATTAAGTTGTCTTGTTTTGTTGGTTAATTTACTGCCATTCTCGTTGTTGGAATCTCCGTATGTAATGTGACGCTTATCTTCCGTTTGTCTTCACGAACTTCCCCATTTCCCACAAACATCTGAACCCGTTTCACCCGTTTAAACAATCTGCATCCCGTTTCGTTTCCTGTGTGGGAGTTTAATTTTTGGAAATATTAATTCCCCTCTTTTGGTTCGAGTGCGTGGTTTTTGTTTCCGTGCGTTTGCGTGTGACTTGTTGTTCCCGCTCGTGAGCTAGCTGCGTGTGTGAGTGTTGCGTGTGTTGAGTGCTCCCAATCAAATCAGGCTCCCCCTATTTTGTTGGACCTGAAACATGTTCTTAGTGTGCAACCTTCTATTCCACTACCCATTCCTGCTTGGACGTTCCCAGGACGTTGTGTTGCTTTGGTTTTATTCACAGGAGTACTCGACGCCAGTTAGCATCCCCAAGTCACGGCACACTCACCGCTCTCCGCTCGGTTATGCTTTTTGTATGGCTTCTGTTATTCGTTTGGCTTTTGTTTGCAAGGGAAGTCCACCGACCCCCCCTCCCTCCTCCCCCATTGTTTCAACTACACCTCAAGCGTCCACGGAGCACTCCGTACCAAAGGAGCACCCTTTCATTTTTTCCTTCTTTCACTCCACCTTCCAACGTAAAACCAAACATCCCCTGATCGAAGCGCTGTGTACAGCCATTCCACCAAACCAGGATACGGTTTCCTGTTTTCTTAATTCCAATGTCTTCCTCTCGATTGTCCTCTCGATCTACCCAGTAACCGCGAACAACAACAACAACAACAACAACAACAACCACAACATCAACAACAACACCAACGGTGCCGGCGGTGGCTCCGTGCCGCCCATGGCCCCAGTGCCTTCGGTCTGTGTGCGCGTGCCGCATAGTCCCAGTCTCAATTCGGCCAACTCCGACAGTCCCGGCTCGCCGCGGGCCACTAGCAAGATGGACGGTCACGACTTCACGACACTGGCCGTGCGTGAGTGTTCCCTTTCCCCCACTTGATTTCCAAAATGTTGCCTATTACTTAAACTATCTCTCCCCTCCACCCTCCAACCTGTTACCCACCAACCTCACGTTTGGAACTTTTGCCTGCAGCCAAGTTGCCTTAAACCAACTGCCTGTTTTACGCTCTAAGCTAGCTCCCGATCAATCTGCCAAACTATCAAGAACCTCGAATGCCATTCTTGACCTAACTACTTCTTCCACTTTACAATATGCTATCCCCATAAGTTGTGTTAGCTTATATCTTATACTTCTTCTTCTTCTTCGTAGCTTTGATTGAAAACTCTCTACTAGCTCTCTCTCTCTCCTCTCTCTCTCTCTCTTTTTGCTGACTATCGAAGCATCTACTATGTTGAAAGTCCTCTGTCTAGTAGTTATCCGCCTATCTTCACTACCTGCATGCCAATAAGCGACCGTCTATGTAGTTTCATAGTAATTTTGTACTTACTATTGCAAACGGGGATAGAAACATGACAATATTCCTCGCTTTTACAACTATCTTATTAAATTTTCCATGCAATGTACATTGTTTTTAACTAATTAAGATATATATGAATACAACGCAACGTTTTTTCGACTAATAGAACAAACAAACGTCATTATAAAGTTGCTTTTTTGCTGTGCGGAATGCATACATTTAGGCGCGCAGCTTCTCATACAACCCATTCGTTCATATACTATTGTTATTATACTATTTATTGTTTTTTTTTATCTAAATCATAAATCATCCAAGCATTTTCATTTACGATACATTTAGTTTTAGTTTGAGCTGTCAACATCGGCACCATGAACGCAACCACAGTAAATGAGACTGTGTGAATAATTAAACTAATATTTATCCGAGCCTCGCCTCGCTGTGTAGCCGCATCTATTTATTTATGTATGTCACCAGGCGTTCAATCATTACCGACTGATTGCCGTTCGATTGTTGGTGTTTAAACATTAAAATCATTCATCATCCACGGCCGTTCGTTTATTGCTCGTTCTCAATCAGCGCATCGTCACCACCGGCTTGCACAACCAAACATGCATTTTTTCCACCTGCACCTGTTAATTACTCGTTCCTGTATGCGTTTTGGATGCAATTTATCTGCATGTGTGTGTGTGTGTTTCTTTCGTTACGTTTGCATCCAGTGCTTCACCGCCTCGGTTATCAGCGATAGCCGTTATTTCAGCGTTTTCCCCCTGTCATGTTGGCCTATTTCTTGATTTTTCTCCACGCATTTTATTCCGATAAACAATTCAATTTTCAATCAATGGCTTATCGGTGAGCTTTTGCATAAATTTACGAGCGGATCAGTATCCCAGGGAACAGCGTTTCCACGATCCTTATTTTTCGATTCTTTTTCGCTGCTTTTGCCATTACTGTTCCGTTAATTTCAATCAACAATCAATTATTTTCAGCAGTTTAAAAGCGACCCAAAAAGCGCGTAACCTCGTGAATATGATGGCTGTTTTTGTTTCGCGTTTGACCTGGTTGATGAATTTATCGCACAAATTAAATGGGTGATAGTGAGCTCAATCGAACCGAATGGCGCCGGTGATGATTAACCGAACTTTAGATAGGGCTTAAAGTTTGTTTTCAGTTTCATTTTCGAGTACAATTAACTCTCTTCCAGCTCTCTTATAACGCTCTCCTTTGAAGTTATTTGAAACAATCTATTTATATCACTTTAATGAATTAAATAAGTTAAACTCTTTGTGAAGATTCTTTTTAGAAAATGTCACATAAGTTTAGCAACGTTTAACCGTGCCAACTATCCCGCCGAAAGCTCCCGTTTTTAGTTCGGATGTATATGAAAACGTACCAAACCAGCGATAAGAGCGTTCCGCGACCTTTCTTTGCCCCACCTATCGTTGCAGCAACGACCTACACGGAGAGTGTCACTACCGGTGGAAGCAACCCGGCACCGGGCACTACCGCCCTCACCAGCGCCATCACTATCTCGGACTCGAAGTCCAACCTCAAGGAGAGTGCGGCGACACCGTTCTCGACGACCGCCCATACCACTACCACGACCACGACGACCCAGTCAACGCTAGGACCGCCAACCATCTCGTCCGCGAACCATCTCGAGATTCCAAGCGGTAACAACCCCAACCTGCTCAGCCCAGACATCCTCAACCAGCGGCGAGGTAAGTGTCAGTCGACATACTGTGTGTGCCTCACTGTGCCTCCTGTACCTGTACGCCCCCTGTCGAACCCCCAACAGGCAGCCGGAGACCCTCGATTCTACCCGTACCGGACATGTTTACGTCGTCATCGTTTAGCATCTCGGGCGAGGACGGTATCGACGGCGAGGACAACGAGAGCGACGACGAGATCGACGATGACGTGCCCTGGCGGTCACCGTCGGAGAAGATTGCGTAAGTAATACACCCCAAGCCAAGCAGCTGTAAATGGATGGATCGCAGGATATGGTAACGCGCCCTGGGAACAAGGGCAGAGCTAACATTTGCCCATCGGTGACATTTTCCAGCCACTACTACAACTACTACTTCATCATAACACAATAAGCGTATCCCTTTTTTGTTGCTTCTAACTGATCCATCCGGTCAACCGGCCCATACTTCACGTCCAGTGAAACCGGGTCCACTATCAGGGCAGGATGTGGGGAGGAAGATTTTATCAGCTCAAAAACCGGAACTAAACTCTTGGGAGCGTTCGCTCCATGCTGAAGCGATGCGAAACGGTCAGCATGCATCTGTCAGCTGCAGTTTCGAATACTGTGACGTCTGCAGCAGGAGTGCAGGGGAACGGGGACCCACATAAACTGTGCAAAGCGGAGCGAGGATCCTCGCTCCGTTGTTTATAATGAGTGGTCAGTGCTATCTACCCGTTAAACTATAAATAACCCACTTTGTTGGTCCCCACGCCATCGGTACCCGCGTTGCGTCCCCATTTGTCTGGCCGTGGTCTATGCTCCCTTTACGGATTTGCTCTATCTGAAGGGAGCAAATTGTTCTCTCACACAAACTCGCACACACACTGCACACTGTTCTCGAGCGCGAGTGTACTCTACTCGGTGTGTGTGTTGTTGCCCTTCTCTGTTTGTTTAAGAAATTTATTCCATCTGACAGTTCTTATCCATTTCTGTCTAGTGTTGCCTCAGTCGGGCGAGCAGTAGAACAGTGAAGTTGAAAGCAAAATCAATAGAATAGCCTGTTCTTAGCCGGTGCATTGGAAGAATAACTAGACTAGACATCAACTTTAATAGTTGCGTTTACTTTCCACTCATAAATTTCAGACTGGAGTATGTGGATCTGGTACGAATCCTTATGTCATAAAATTTATTGGTTTGTACATTATGTTTTTCTTTTTCGTTCAGGGGAAATTAATTTACATTAGTCTATTTATATCTTAAACAAAATTCACTGATAATTGGTAAACCTAGACAGAAACCAATGCCGATCAAAACAGCGCATGATAGTAAGTAATTCATGTAAACTGAAATATTTTCTCCCATTTTTTTACAAATTGTTGGGTCTTTTTTAATACTAAAACTTACGTTAATTGAGAGTAGAAAAAACTCGACTTAAACTGTTTCACTATATGCGCAGTGAACTAGAATTATATTACGGTTTTCTCAAAGCTTTCGCACCAAAAACTTCATACACTTTCCTTCGTTCCTTTTGAAACGATATTTCCACCAAACAAGACTCATTGACCGCGGATTTTACACTATTTAAGGCATTTGGTCCCACTTTCAACGTATCCGCCTTAAGTTATGTAATTCACAGCACAGCAGTATCCTCTTTCCAAAACTATCAATGCAAACCTGCCCTTTGGCCTTTTTCTCTGTCTCTCTCACTCTTGCGCTAATTGTTCCTGCTCACCCAGGTCGATTTTCTCTGTGTTTCATTTTGTTTACTGTTTTGTTTCCATTCCCATGTACACATACTTCCGCGAACCCGTTTTTATGATTCTGTACAATTGCCTGAACCTTCCTTCTATTCTTCTTTTTCTATTTTTCCACATTTTTTATCTGCACGTCACTCTCTCTCTCTTTCTCTCTCTCTCTTTCTCTGTCACTGCACGAATGAACGATATCGTACCGACCACGATACGATACATTCCCTTCATTCCTGTACAAAACAAACAAACAAACATACACACACACATGTGCCATTTTCAAAAAAACCAAACTCGGTGGCATTCGACCGAAACCATCGAATACACAACAACGAACCAACAACACAAAACATCATCCCTCATTGCTATGGATTCGATTTGGATGTAATCAAAACAATATTCCTTTCTAAACTTACGTACACGTACACATACACACACACACACACACCTTCACACAACCGCACTTACTTTCTCATGCACCTATGCACACGCACGTCTTACGTATCGTCCTTACTTCCACCTTCACCCCAACCATACACACACACACACTACCATATCACGCACACTCTAGTGGCGGAAGTGCAGATCTTTCGCTCCTGCAAACGGTGTCGCTCGTTCTGAGCTCATCCGGCGAATCGAAATGTTGTAGTTCGACATCCGATACCAAAGATTCAACTCACACACCCCCTGCATGGCATACTGACTGTTCCCGGTAAGTGTTTTTCCAGTTTTTTTCTTTTTCGTTTTCCTTTCCACTTCCATCGCTGCTGTTCGACTCGCTCGCCTGATCGCTGGTTTGGCTTGTTGGGAAACGGTTTCTTATGCTTTCGAACTGCTTGCTATTTTTCTATCATGGTACCTCTTTCCAACCTCCAACATCCATGCTAGTTCCATCCCCCATTGACCATCTCTTTCCATGCACATTGTTTTCATTCGTTTTCCATTACAATGATTTATAACCAGCCTTTACTGATTCCATGCTCCATAGTAAGTGCGCCCAACGTTCGACATTCACCTCTTGCGCTCAGTTTCGTATGCTAAACTTTGACATTTGTCCCCTGTTGCTAAGTAGTGTGTCAGTGCTTGCTCCAGCCACTAGAATGCATGCTTTCCGTTCCATACCGATACAAACGCCGTCGCTACGGGAAACACAACTGCTCCATCTTGCTTCCTAGCGCTAGTCGTAGCAAAGGGGGTTCAGGGTACTGATTTTTTTCGCCCAACCCCAGCGATGCGTCATCCAATCCGATTCACTGTGAAACGTACCCCGAGCCAGCTTAAGGTGGACTGTGTAGAGCCACCGTGCTCGAAATTGTAACGCGCCTGCGACTGTAAACGATCCGAAAACGGTGAATGCAAGCGCGTGTAACAGCAAAACAGCATCCGCATCGGGAGCCGGGTGCGGCACAAAGATCGAACCGTGCCGAGAACGTTCGCTTTTCTAACGGCCGATGAACGAGCCTCAGATGTGCGCTCGTGTGGAAGAGTAGAAGCGGAGCGTGCACGTCCTTACGCCAAGCGGGATTCGCACTCCACCGCCTACTGTGGAGGGAAATGTACATCATTCTAAGCGCTTCTAAAACCCGTTCCTCCTTCGAGACCATAAATTTTACAGGTATTACTGGCCTAAAGCCTGTGTCTCCAGCGAACTGTGTGCCGCTCAGGATCACAACCTAATAACATACCAGGAGGTGGGTGGGGGCATTAAAGAACCTGGCTTGCTTTCGAATTCATGGTAGCAATTTCAAATTCCATTTCTATTTTCACCAAAGCAATAGTGTGCAGCAGCGCACGTTTCATAACACCGCTGAGGGCGTGAGAATGAATCGCTTCAAATCCACCCCGCCTTTTGCAGTGGAACCAAATGTGTCCAGTCACTGCCATAATTGCGCTCAGTATTCGCAAACTAACCGTCTCATCAACTGCAGTGCAGTATGAATAAAAGCCGAGGAAAAACACACAAGGAAGCGATAAAAACGATCCAAACGATCATTAATCCTCATGTTCGGCGTACAGCACGGACACGTCATAAGCGTACCAGTAAGCTTCGGTGCGCCCACGGTTTTTTTTTCGCTAGTCGTTTGGGTGTGTTCGTTTCCTGTTCCGCAACCGTGATGGTGCGCTTTGTTTAATTGCATTGTTGCATTTTCACTCCGTTTTTTTGTGTATACCAACATTTTCCCTTGCTCCAAATTTTCCACACCTTTGCTTTAATGCGATAAAACAGTGTGTGATTTAAAACTCTCGTAAACTCCCGATAAACGAGATGAGTGTTGCTACCTCAAGCTATTTCCACTCTGTTGAGATGGAGTCAGGTGGTACCATTTTCAAACAACTTTATCTTATGCTCAACAACAGCAACATAAAACACGTTAAACAGCTTGCTCAAGTCATTAGTTCCGTTTAGAAATCTCATACAACGTTCATGTGTTTCATCTGTGTCGTTTTTGGCTACTCCAAAGGACATCCTTTTTGAAAAAAGAAATACCTTTACGCTACTAACAAGACAATACAAAATGACAGTTATGCCAACTCGATTGCATACCTGTAGGCGCACAAAGCAACAAAATTTGGCTCGTTACAAGCTCCATAGCTCCATTTCAAAAAGCGTGTCCTCTGGGTATGAGCTGGTTTTTGAGTAGTTGCTGCATTCGCTTGTGTACTAAAATTGGCCCGCCCGGTTGGTCAGTAATTGTCTTCGCGGTGCGCCCGCGGTTAGAAGACTCGCTCGCCTTTTGTCTCATCTAATCAATCACAAACGGTACGGTGCTCCATTGTCTCACACTAACTAACGAAGCGGTACTTCCATTCCGTCCATTGGTTACGATTGGATCAGCAATGTTGACCAAAACTAATGTATCAGCAATCATCACCAGCAATTCGTTGCGGCAACGAATCTGTCAAACCTATCACCTTCACCTGGGACGCTGGGACACCGACCTTGGTGCACATTATGCTCATCCGAACCTACAACACAATCTCTTGTACGTTTTTTTTTTTTATTTTACAGAATCGTGAAAGGCTTTCCCCCGGTTTCACCCTTCATCGGTGTCAGTCCAACGTTGTGTTTTCTACTCAAGGAAAAGAAACCGCTCTGCTGCCTACAACTTGCTCAAGTGAGAATGGGACCAGCACACCAATACACAGACACATTACTCTAACTGCATTACCAACACGTTTCTTCCGCAGGTTTGCGAACACTGTAGCTATAGAAACGCGAAGGAATACCAGTGGCAGAACAAAACCATCATCCTAGCAGCCGACTACGCATCCAACGGCATCTACAACTTCATCATCCCACTAAGGGCACACTTCCGCTCGAAAACGTCACTCAACCCGATCATCCTGCTGCTCGAACGACGACCCGACATTGCCTTCCTGGATGCCATTTCCTACTTCCCGCTGGTGAGTGATACATTTGCTTTTGATACAACTTTTCATAGATCGGTTCGTATCATGCTTCCCTTTTCCCTTTTCCCCCAGGTGTATTGGATGCTGGGTTCCATCGATTGCCTAGATGATCTGCTTCGGGCGGGCATTACACTCGCGGAGAACGTCGTCGTCGTTAACAAGGAGCTGTCTAACTCGGCCGAAGAGGACACGCTGGCGGATTGTAACACTATCGTCGCTGTGCAGACTATGTTTAAGTAGGGTCGCATCCGCAACCTCATCATCCTCCCAGCATGCGCCATTGTTAATTGTCCCCCATCTGCCCAATCTTTCAGGTTTTTCCCCAGCATCCGTAGCATCACCGAACTGTCCCAGAGCTCAAACATGAGGTTTATGCAGTTCCGCGCCCACGACAAGTACGCACTGCACCTCAGCAAGATGGAAAAGGTACTGGATGGGCTATTAATCTCGTCGCATTTCGCATGCACCCACACGGGGCAACTAACGATTCGCTTTCCCCTCTCTTCCACCTTCATGCCTCCGAACCGTGCGGGGACGTACAGCGGGAGAAGGAGCGAGGCTCACACATATCATACATGTTCCGGTTACCCTTCGCTGCCGGCAACGTCTTCAGCGCCTCGATGCTGGACACGCTGCTCTATCAAGCCTTCGTGAAGGACTATGTGATTACGTTCGTACGGCTGCTGCTCGGCATCGATCAAGCTCCCGGCAGTGGGTTCCTCACCTCGGTAAGCAGCTCCACTTGATTTCAGGTTCCCACTTATCGAGCGAAATGGGCATACACGCACGGTCAGACGATAACTCGCCGTAACTCAATTACCCAAGCACACCGGGTTCGGCAGAGATCAAACGCTATAGCCCTTGGCTGATGTGCTCTACAGCTCGATTAATGGCAATGATGATACTGGCCCCACACACCAATATCACCGCTGCACGATGATGAATCATTATTGATAGTAACGTCATGGAACTTTAAAAGCAACGCTTTCAACCCAATTTTCTATTAATGGCACTGACCAGCACAACTTACATTTCTCTTCGTTTTTTGTAGATGAAGATCACCAAGGACGACATGTGGATACGTACGTACGGTCGGCTGTATCAGAAGCTTTGCTCAACGACCTGCGAAATCCCGATCGGTATCTACCGTACGCAGGACACGTCCAGTGCGGATGCATCACATGTGAGTAACTCGCCAGTCGCCGAAAAATGGCGTCCGTTTGGATCTTTCGGAACCTTTAAACATTGTGTGCGGTTGCGACCATCGGTGAGTCCAATTTTTAAAAACCCAACGCCAAAACTGAGCTAAAATCCACAAACAAAGCAACAAACCAAAACAACAAAAAAAATGCAATCAAACCATTTTTAATCAAAATCAAACCAAAAAAAACAACAAAACAACAGAGAAAAAAACAAAAGCAAACAAGATTTTTCCAGAATAATTATTGCTGCCTACCAAACTGTTGTTTTTTTCTATGTTTCGCTTTCGTTTCTTTGTTTTCCATTCATCCGGATATTGGTTCTATTTTTTCGTGTTATGTCCCGTCATTTTTACCAAATTTTGCCGTTTTGCTTTCATTTACTCTGTTCAGTCAGCTTTCCTTCATACCTTCATATCTTATATTTCCCTTCTCTTTACCAAAACGCTTCGGTTGATGGTTAGTTATTATTAAATTAGTGATTCCTTCTTTCGTGTGCTTACGACTCTTCTATCTTCCACTATCACTCTCTCTCTCTCTCTCTCTCTCTCTCTCTCATTATTCTGTGTCTTCCTTTCACTTTCTGGCTATCGTATGTCTTTACTCTTCTAAATGTCTTCTCAGATCTATTATTTCCATGACCTTACCATTTTTCACTTTTCTACAATTGGCGGCATTATGGAGAATTTTCTTCCTTCCTTTCTTCCAGTTTGTGTGCCCTATCCAGCTTTCGATCTGTCCTGTTAAGCTGTCTTCTTTGCGGTATATTTTTCTTGTCTATTATCTATCTTGTCCCTTTTACCATACCCACCCTCTTGTGTTTTGTCAAGATTCTGGAAAACTGTTGTGTTACAAGTTGCCCGTCTTCACCGATGTCGTCGTTGCCTCCGTTTGTCCTCCATTCCAGTGACTCGCACATATCAATGTTTATCAATCTCTCCGTAAACAATGTAACAATGCGCCCTCCAACTGAGGTTCCATTTTGATTTTCTTCTCGTCTTCTCTTTTTTCACATTTGTTTTCACGGTTTTGTTTTCTTTTCCATTTTTCGCCGATAAAATCAATCTCTTGCCAAACAAAATATCAAACGCAAATGCAAACGCATCACATTGCGCGTGTGGCTTTGCGCACATCTTGACACGCTGCGCACAAACAAACAAACAAACAACGCGCCTTTGACTACGCGTCTAGCGAGGACTTTGCCATGCAAGCAACGCCACGAATCTGTCAAAAGTTAGTAGAATACATTCTGATCTTTTCTCTTTTTTTTACTTCCATTACTTTCTTATTACTTTTCACCTTGTTTGTACTGTTGTTTTATGTTTTCGTTTGTTATTGTTTCAAATGGTATTGTTTACTATTTTGCTTCAATGTTTTAGTTCTTAATTCTCCTGTCTTAGTCTATGCACTCTTTTTCGTTTCAAATTTGTTTTCTCTTTTGTTGTTATGTAGCTTTACTTATCCTTTTTACTTAACCACTTGCGGCCACTTATTGCCCGAGTTTTGCTATTTCTTCAGTCGCCTATTGTCACCTTTTCTGTTCTACCGTTTTTTGCCAAACCTTTTCGTCCACTGCCTATCTGCTTGTAGTAATGGCAAATCTAATCCGACCCAACTTTCCTCCATCGACACCACGTTCTCTGCTCTCGTTCTCTATTTTGTCTGGCCTTTTGTACTAAAACTTCTCTCGTTGCCACCTCCTATCTTTGTTATCTGCTCTTTAACTCTTTTTTCCAACTCTTTCACTCACTTTCTCTCTTTCTTTATCTACCTCTTTCATCTTCTTCTGTTTCTGGTAGTATTCGCACTAATTTCTTGCTACATTGAACTTCTTATTTTATTTCACTAATACTATCGGACTGCTATTCCTCTGTTACCTCCCTGCGTTATCTTTAAATCTTAGTTAGACTCCAACCCTCTGTGGTCTCTTTGTACTTCCTACCGTTTGTTTTATCAGCTACCTTTCTGCAATCAATTAACAACATCAGCGATTTCCTAACTACTAACTACTAAACTTGCTAAATAAATATAGGCTCTAAACCTCTTAACCATTTAAACATCAACAAAAAACAAACAAACAAAAATCTCAGAGCAGATGAAAGCGAAAGTATATCTCTCTATAAAATCAAAGCTGGACGAATTATTTGATCGCACACGCACACAGTGAGTTGCTTGGTATTGATATTCTGTTCCCCCGTTTTAGTTTTACTGTCTCAATTTCTTGACCGTGTTGTTTTTTTTTTATCGCGAAACTGTTACTTAAATAACCCTTTACAATATAACCATTCAACTAACCGTTTGTTCAAGTTTTCAGTCACTCTCCAAATGTAGTATGTTTTATCGTTTGAGCAAATGTAATCCTAAGTTGAAGTAATCGTTTGAGAGTGATTTAGTTAAAGTTGATCGTTGGTTAAAGCTAGTAACTGTGTTTGATAGTTTTCTCTTCATTTATTATCGGGTACGCGATTGTTTTGCTGTTTCTAACCGTTTTCACCAACAAATTCTCGGTCCCAATGACCTATTCCGAGCGATAACTGACCAGGCACATCGCTGATTTCACGTGACGAGAAGTGTAGTTGATGTTTCAGCGTACAATTGTGTTGCATGAAAGGGACCCGCGTTTCAGTAGAGCTAGCCAGTCGTTTGCTGTAGTGTGTTCATGTTCCTTAATCTCCTTCTGGCAATCGTTGTAAGCTCCTTTTCATGTAACATTTGTTTAATATACTAGCTATAGAACAATTATTACCATTCCTACCCTTTTCTTCTTAGATTAGATTACGAGAATTTGCGTTTTCCATTTGAGCAGAGTGGACTCGATTTGTGCGATTAAGTAGATATATCTCTTGTAGTATAGAAAGCTTCCTGTAGTGTTTTTAATTCAGCAAAATCTTTTGTTTTTTTTATCGTCAAAATTAACACACAAACCCTTTTGATCACAGGTCTCAGTTTTATCGTTTACTTTCATTTTCAATACCAATTTATGTCGATACGTAATGCAATCGTATCCGAACTTATCTTGCATCCGAGGTCTACAGTACGCCCTTTCAAGCCTCCGGACCATAGTTTCAATGTCGCCCCAAAACTGTATCTCTCCCTGCTAAGTGTACCGATGTGTACTACCCATGCTCTTTGCTCGATATTCACATCTGTTAGAAGCTCCCAGACTAGACCTTTCAACTTTGCGTCTCTCTGCGTAGTGTTGTATGCCTTTCCCCGTGTGCTGTGAAGTTTCAAATCATCACTCCGGAATCGTTTAAGCAGTTAAACGTAACGGATATTTTGTTTCCTTTTGTTACACATCTCCTGATGAAAGCAAAATTCAAACGTGTCGTATCCTTCGTTGTTGTCATCCTTTAAACGTTTTCCGAACATTGCGTACACTTCCGTTTGATGTCATGTTGTATATGATTTTGGGTTCTTTCGTTCGTTACCTTCTCACATTTCGCCTTGCATTGGCCAGTTGGCTTGTGTTGAACTAATTTGTTTTCTCATTCGATTTGGCATCTGATTGATAATCTACCTACTACTACCACTACTACTGCTACCACTACTACTCCTACTACTGCTACTACCACTTCCACTACTACTACTACTACTGCTCGTGCTTGTGAAACTCGCGCATGTTGTAATGAATTGAACCAAAAAAAAAAACAAAAAACACAAAAACCAATCCATATTCGAATGATATAAATCGAGTAGTATGAAGAGGAAGTGGTTACGACCACCGCCACCGCTAGCAGCACCTCCGCCACCGGCGTACCGATCAAGGGGGTGGCGGAAGCGAACCTCCGGGGCGTAACCTATCGCCCGCCGCCGGCCACAATCCGCAAGTCATCGTCCTGTCTGGGTGGATGCACCGCCCGTAAAGGATCGAGCGTAAGTTCCGTACTCTCTTGTTCACTGTCACTTCCTTTTCTCTTTCTCACTCTCTCATATACACACACAGACACACACACACACACACACATACACGGTGATGTAGGCACAAAAGTACTTATGTCCTCACTATTTCCCCTACACACCAAGAGAGCACACCAGCACACGCCACACAAAAGCATCCCGTTATATTGCTCCTAGATTTACTGTCGTTACTGTCGTTTTCTTCCACATGCCTGAAAAAAAATCAGTTTATACACCCCCTTTCTACACCCCGTTTGCTGACACCTGTTTTTTACAGTTAAAGAGCAGTCCATTTCCTCTTCAAACTTGTTAATGATCATAAATGAGCAATAAGTTCTCAGAACAGAAGAAAAAAAGACGCTAGCAAGCGGATTGCATGCATTCAGGCGTTTTTATGCATACACAATACAAAACGCCTAATGTTCTGCAATCTGCATGCATGACAAGGTGTGTCTGTTATACGCTTGTTTGTGGTTTTTAACAACACAGTCGATTTGGATTGTTTTAACACCTTTTCTGTGATACCTCCACCTCCACGCTACCTTTTCTTCACCCTCGATCCTACTCTTCTTGATAGATCAGTGATTTTTCCTACACGTTAGTCACTTTTAAGTCACGTAATGAATAGCACAGTTACACCGTAATAAAATTCAGTGTGCAAACAAAGAGAGAGTTTGGCTTCTACTCTTCGCAAAGTCAAATGTCTCGTTGCACAAGAGCAATTCTTGTTCTGTCTGTTCTTCACCAGTCACTTCCATTCTTCACCCACACCACCACCTCGACCTGTACCTGTTCACCTGCACGAAAGTGCGTTCTTTTTTCGCTTAGCATCTCCCTTTGTCGCACCGAACTTTTGCTTCTCGACTTTCTTGGCAAATACGTTGTGGTACCACCGCCGTGTGTCATTCGCTGCTCTTGTCAAAGACTTCAGTGCTTACCCTTGGATCAGAACCATCCCGTTTCAAAATTGCTAAGTACGATGCGTCTTCAATGGAGCTTCAGCAACGTGCCCCAGAAGTGTCACATGTAGTCACATGCAGCATGGGCAGCACGTGCCTTAATTTACGTACACACACAGAGAAAATACACAGCAGACACACAAAATCACACCTCCCACACAACACACACACACACATACATTCCACACAGTTAATTTGCATATGTACCCTGCCTTACGATTAACACAGATCGATCTATGAGAGGCTCTCTTGAGAGGGCAAGGGACAGCAAGTCGGTAAGTACCTCAGCATTCTGTCTTCAACAGCAAACAACGCTTAGGATGGAGCAGCTTTTGCAAGAAGTTTTTCTCCCGGGCTAGGGCTCGAGTGATGAAATGATTGCTTTTGCGTTTTTTTCTGGAAGCTCAGGAGTGCCTTAGAGCTTAGAGAGCTATCATTAAGCATGCAAGTTCACCCAACAGTTCCATATGGGTAGTATGTACCTGAATCCGCAGCGTTTCAAAAATCTAGCATCGTTTGAGTCTTCTAGGAGTGTTTGCTATTTCTTCTCCCCACACTCATATGGACCTGAGGCGTACTGGTCACTCATTGAAATTTACAGAAAAGGATGTCATGCCCCCGTTGCTCGTTAGGGTGTTTCCAAACAAACAAATTCACTCTCATGTTTCCTGATCGAACCGGTTCCCTCGGTGTCTGTAAATGACAATCAAAACTGTGGCTCACTTACCATTTCGCCCCTTCGCATACGATTGCCAGGAGAGTTGCCACTTCACTTCCCATTTCACCCAATAACGCTGTATAACAACTTCTCCCCCTGTACATGTTTTCCGAGCGTACCACACACTCGCACTATGTCTGTGTCACAGCACCAACTGTCAACTCACCAACAACTGTCAAAAGTCAGCACGAAAATGCCATCATCAACTCCTATCCTAATGCCATCAGCGCCTACTGCACTGTGCAAGTGTCCTGTGTTCCTAGTAACCGACACCAAACCCCCCACCACCAAACGCAGATTCCGGCAGATGTACATACCCGAGTTTGCTAGTGTACTCGGAGTACACAGCACTACCTGAGCGGAGCACTATTCCCGTCTCACACGACCTACCACGATCACCAAAACCACCACCACCAACACCACCACTACAACCGTTCCCGCTCTTCTTCTCGTGTGATATGATTTGTCTCTTGTGTTGTTTACGTGTTTTCTCTCGTATGCGTTATTTTCGGTGTGCGTGCGTGTATTTGTTCTTTTGCTGCGTGTATTTGTTTTCGCTGTATATGTTTATACTATTGCGGTGCGCGGTGCTTTCGTATTCGGTGCCTGGGTTGCCGTGAGGGAGGGGGGGGGAGGGGTGTGAACGACACAGCAACTAATATCGCTTGTCACTAACTCCAACACTAACCCACGTGTGCGCACGCGCGATACCAACTGTCTCCCCGAGGGTGGTGGGAGGCAGGGGCAGTACGTGGTCACCAGTGTGGCGAACATCGAGGCTTATCTAATCGGGGTTTGGATTTCTTTTCTCTCTCTCTCTTTTTATTCCTATTCTCTTTATTGTCAACGCTGTGTATTACCGCTCGTGCGCGCCGTTCATCCTTTTGTTGTCCCTGTCTCTGTATCTGTCCCTCTCGATCGTACAGTACTCGATCAATATGGCCGACGAGGCGCGCGATAACCACGTGCAGCAGATCGAACGGGCCGAGATCGCAAACCTGGTGCGCAGTCGGATGGAGTCGCTCAATCTACCGAGCATCGACTATGACGACGTGAGCGAAAAGCGCAACCATCTGTCGTACGTGATCATTAACCCGTCGTGCGATCTGAAGCTGGAGGAGGGCGACATCATGTAAGGCACACTGTTTGACCTTTGACCCTACGTGATAAATACACTGACACTGTTGTGTTCTTCGTCTTTCGCCAGCTACCTGGTACGGCCCTCTCCGTTCTCGGCCCAGAAAACGTTCGAGCGGCACAACTCGCGCCGCAAGTCCAACATATCATTCTGCTCCAACATCAACCTGGCGGCGGCGGCGGCCGGCTCGCGGCGCGGCTCCGGCATCGGCCTGAACACCATCGGTGGACCGCAGCCGATGTCAGGTTACGTAACGCCCCGGGCGCCTCCGCTGGTCACAACAAAATCGAATTCTCTATCTCTTCCAGATAGTCCTAATGCAATGGGACAGATGCGGGGAAGGAGCAACTCCTTGAGGGTAAGCAAGGGGGTGATGAAGTGGTGTCTCTTTCGAGCGGCATTAACTGCATTGGTTCTTTTGTGTGTTTCCTTGAACTGTGCAGATTGACAGCGACATCTTGCTGAGACGCTCCAACTCACTGCGACAGGGACTGCCGAACATCGGGGCAGCGGGACGCCGGAAGTCATCGCTGGAGGAAATCGGCATCAGCCACTTTGCGACCCTGATGCAGGCAACGAATCACTCGAACCCGATCAAGATTGCTCTGAACGGTAGCATCGGGCTGGAGGTAAGGAGGATCTCGTGGGCCCACGGCCGAATAATCGAAGGTCCAATGATTAACCTCCACTCGTGTCGTTTTGTAGGTCACTCCACCGGAAGAACCGCTACCAATCATCGGTGTACCGTGCCTGAGCGGTGGCATCAACCCGTCTACGCTCGGTGGACCCGGTTCCGGGCTGGGAGGCTCAACGCTGGGCGGTTCCACACTCGGCGGTTCGTCGCTCGGGCTGAGTACGGCCGTCGAGTCGAACAATAGCGCCTCCACGCCGAACATCCAGATGCAGAACGAATCCTCCCAGCAGCAGCCACAGCATCTGCATGGCACGATAGTATGATATAACTTAATGTGGGGCCGCAGGCTCCGCTCAGCGGTACGGAACAACAAGTGGATATAGAGCTAGCCAAACGCCCGTCGCTGCAGTCGTAGGTACTAGATGAGAGGGGAAACCGCCCATCCGTCATCCGAGATCGAGATCGAGACCGTTTAGCTCCCTAACTCAACCGTAGGGGTGTCAGAGCTTTACAATAGGGTCACAGTAGCGCCCTCCCCTCCACTATCCTGTACTGTTCCTGTGCATTAACCCAGGACTACTAGATCGATGGCATTCAACGAACAGAAGAAAAACAGCAAACCGGTAGAGTACCAACGACCAGATGGCAACGGGTTCGTTCAGACGCCATACGTAGCACTATTTCACTGATAATAGCACACGTAGCACGGTTAGACCCTACGAAGAATAAGAACACTTACTAAACACAGCTGGACAAAAAAGGTGGACCGAAGGCAACACAAATGGTAAATTTTTGTACTTACTCGTTGATACTGCAAACACACAGAACAATAGGAAGCAGTGCTAGAGAGAAGACTACTGCTATTACTACTTATACTACAACTACTACTACTACTACTAATGCTAACAGAAACCATACAGTTGCTTGTAAAGTTGTCATTACTTTCGAAGAGAAGATGCGCACACGCCCACATACAACCAGTGACTGTATGTGTGTGTGTGTATGTAGTAATTAAGGACTGGTTCCGGCACTGTTTGGAGCATACCTTGTACATACACGGCCAAACACGGGGACGCAACGAAACGGAACGCTACCAACAAACAAACAAGAAAAATGGTCAACAAAATTAACAATGCCGAGCTGCGAGAGGTTATAGCAACACGCCACATTGCCGCAACGATACTGCCAAATTGGCAAGCGATGGCAGCGCCTCCTCGGATACAACAGTGTGTGTTTGTGTGTATGTGTGTTTAGGAGCAGAGAAAACGAGATGCATGCATGTTGTGCGATCATATCGAATGATGAGCGCTCAGTGTGTGTGCGCGCTCACTTGTAAATAGTGATATTACTCTCATTACGCGCGTTATCCCTGCAGTTGTTGCTGGTTTTGTGTTACAAGGGTGCATTGTTTTGGTTTGCACTATAAAAACAAAAAACAAAAAGATTTAAATGCTTCGGCGGGTGGGAAAAAACCTCCGCTGTATCCTGTAGCGTAATTAGCTCGCCTATAAATCCAAATACCAAGTGGTCCAATGTAGTGAACAACAGTGCAGTAGTTAGAAGAGACTGTGCACACTCACAGAGTGTGTGTGAGTGAGTGAGTGTGAGTGCGTGTGAGTGTAGCTGAGTAGGAACGAATTGATTTAGCAATGATTTAGCATCGTAGTGTGTAATGTGAATCACACCTACCCACAAAACAACACACTGTACATACAATGTACACTAGCAAGGTGTCCTTTATTGAATCAAAGAAGAAGAAGAAAAAAATAGCATTAGAAGCAATCCATCGAAAGAACTCTTTCTTTTGCTTTGAGACTCTGAATTTCGAATGCTCTCTCTCTCTCCCTCCATCCTTCAGGATACTGATCTATCAATCAATTTGCTATCATCCTAACCCACCCTCCCCATGTTCTCGTCCTGTAAAACAGGTGCTGGTTTGAAAAATATCACCAAAAAAGGGAAAAAGTAACAAGAAAAACTATCTAACTACTACTAAAGCTACTACTTTGCTAAAACCCCAGTTGCTTTGGACGTTTGTTAAGGGGTAGCTTCAGAAGCTGGACTCCGGTTCACCCGTTACGTTTAAGAGCTCCGAATGCACTCAGTTTTGGTTACTGCTTCGGACCAAAATGTTTATCAAGCCACTGTGTTTGGAAGCGAAGAGGATTTGATTAAACGTTGAATTTGGAGGTGAATATATGAATAGGTATATTTTTCTAAAAATCCCATGTTTATAGTAAAATATTCAATTTCCTTTTTCGTACACTGTGCATAATATTAGGGTGGTAATACCGAAAACAGAGTAAAATAATAGTCAGAAGTTGTACATAAGATACATTAATAGAGAAAGTATTGTAGTAATAATGGTTACGGGTTTTTTTTCTGTTCACGTCAACTAACAATTGTGTGCAATTTTTAAGCTTCTTAGGCAGCTAACTTTATGTCAAAAAGATACAAATGCCCTTGCGGCGCTTTAAAGTGTGATAAATAATTCAACATGTATTGTGGCCAACGTTTCCCTTCTTTCTTATTGATCATATGTCATTCTTTCAATAAATCAAAAATATCGTTAAAGTGTTTATCAAAGTATGGAAGCACACTGTTAAAAACACAATTGTTAGATGACAAAACGGGAAAAAAACTGTACAACTCACACATCTACATTTATAAAACAGATACAAACAAACAAAAAGCTACTGTTACATAGTGTAATGTACTTAGAAACTACCTTTGCGTTGAATCAAATCTAAGGGAAAGGAAGAGTTTATTTTTCGATTTTTCGATTTTTCTCGTACGACTTTCGTATAACAAACAAACAAACAACGGTCTTAAAAAAAAATCAACAAACAACGGAACAGTGCCCGGTTTCTCTGGTGCTTCTGCTCCATGGTCAAGTAAGAAAAAAATCATCGCTTTGGTATACTGTAAACGCTTTACAAAATGGGCAAGAGTGAATCGACGGATCAAACGGCTACTAGAACGCTACTAGAACTGTGGCTGGAGGTGATGGAAGAGTGTGGAAGATAAAGAAAGAGAGAGAGAGAGAGAGGATAATTTCTCAGGACAGCCTCCAAGGAAATGGCGCGTGTGTGTGCGTGTGTGTGTGTGTGGAAAAGTCGGAAAACTGTAGGCATAATTGTAGACGTTATTCGACGGGATGTAAAAACAGAATAAATGAAGAAGGTGACAGACAGGACAGACAGACAAACAGTGTGACAACATGCTTAAAAACTAACTAGTCAACTAACGCCTCCCTTTTGAACGAGCACTGTGTAATCGTAAGCACGTGATCGTAAGAGAAAGAAAGGGAAAGAAAACGAGAGTAAATATAAAATAATAATTTGCAAGTACTAATTATAACTAATTATACTAACCACACTAAACTACTAATCGAAAGGGTAATAAAAAGACAGAAAAAGAGCGAAAAAAAGAGAAGGATAGAAGAATATTTAATTCATAGCACCATTACCCTGTCTCTCCCCACCTCCAACTACATAATACATTAGTGTGAAGAAAAAGCGAGCGTGTGATTTGGTTGCTAGGAAAGAGACAGCAAGTAAAAGAGAGCGAGATGAGACGAAAAGAGCCTCACCTCACCAATCGACACTGCATTGCTAAAAAGAAAGAGATCCTGTCAACTGTCGAACAAAAGAGAGCGTGAGATTGCGAGAGAGAGAGAGAGGGAGAGCGTGAGATAGAGAGAGAGGGAAAGATAGAATGAGGTGCCATTCTGGTGAGAGTGTTCGAAGCAACTGTTACAACTACTAAAAATGCCTTAGGAATGGAATTTTAGGTGTCAAGCGTCAAGTCGGACGCGAAGCTTTGGAATATAACTGTAATCTCTAACACATCAAGCGATCATATGAGAGTAAGAAAGAGAAATAAAATCTAAATAAATAAATGCAACAACCCAAAAGAGCAGAAACAGAGAGCCCGATAAATTGCTGTGCTGTGTAAGATAGAATCGGTCCGGAAATTTTGTATTATATAAAACTAAGCAGTTAAGAAAGTAGTAGCGCAACAGCCGCCGACCGGCACGAACGGGCACACAACAAAAGGCACAAGTCGAAAGACACAGAGCTCAAGCAAAGGGCAATGACGCGAGAGAAATACACAGAAACACACACACATAGTAATAGAGTGGACAACAACCACACAAAACCAACATAACATATGCTAGTGCTTAAAAATAGACGAAAACGGTTTAGATTTTGAAATCTCGTTTGTTTTTTTTTTAATCTAACAATAATTGCACCACCTCACAAGGGAAAAAAAAACTACCGGAAGTGATGCATTTAGAGCGCAATTACGCAGTAAATTTTTGACCTATTTTGTTCACGCACCAACTCAACAACAAAACAACAGTATGTTGCAGCATTCAAAGCATATTAATCGCACCCGAGCATTAGCAACCAATTTCGGAGTTCAATTCGAGTACACGTAATAGAAAATACATACAACCCTTTCGGTAGTGGCTAGTAGGCCCCGTACAACGTGGCTTCTGCTTTCCTTTCGATTCCTTTCAAGGCCCACCACTTTAGCTCTGACTCCTGTACATTTCTACCACCATCCCCAACCATTCGGAATACACCGATAGTAGTGAAACATTCAGAAGAACAAGAAAGCAAACTAGAGAGGTAATGAGAGAGAGAGAGAAATAGGACGTAGCGAGCGAACAGGGAGGAGACCAGCAAACGCCTTTCAGGCAAGGCAGAAAACATAAAAAAACACATTTATTAAACTCTTGATCGATTCAAAAATAAAGATTTGATTAAAATTTACACCGGTGCGTTGTGCGCGGTTGCATACATTTAGGCGAAACTGTGCTGTGGAAAGAAACATCGGTGGAAAGACTTGAGCGCTGCGGCAAGACACGAACCCCACGGCTACTTTGATGTGTGTTTGCGTGAATTAATTGGTGTATTTTATTGGATGAAACTTGAGACAAAATGGTACAAACTGTTTTTTTACAGGTACAGGACATATTGACATGCGCCTTATTGCACGGTATCGGTATTGCCCATCATCGGGCGGTGTAAGTAAAACGACGCGAATACATATGTCGAATAAATAAGCTCCCGTGGATGCTTTTTGTTTGTGTGTGTGTGTGACTAAGCGCATACTGTAAAATGTGCCGCATGAAACTGGTAACACGTTTGGATTGATGCATTTGTTAAATTTGTGCGGTTTGGTTTTGCAAGCGCCTCTCCGCCACCGTCACCGTCTTCCGTTTGCGCTCTGCATGAAAGCTTGCCTATGTGTACGTATATAAAAAGGTGATTTGAGGCTTTAAAATAGCTTCTCAATAACTGCACTTCCCTCATCGCAATACGGTGCTAAATATCTGGGTCGTTTAGTTTAGTAAATGGTAACCGGACTGCTCGCGCGGACGCAAATGTGCGTGTACGTGTGTGTTTCCCTACTCGGATTAAGGCTTCTCCCCTGATTATCGCGTGTGTTTGATGAAAAGGTACTGTCTGTTTTCCCCCCAATTATCGTTAAAGCCCCATACATTCCCTTCCCCTTTTTAGCGCGCCCTGCTCACATTCCCCAGAAACTGTCCCAGCACGTTCCCGCGCGGATAGTACGTACAGACGACTATCACCTTGCCGCTGCGCGTTTGGCCCATCCCAACGCCCAGCTCCTTCGTGCCCTTCCACACCATCTGCGTGAACTGGCCGCCCTTGATGGCGGCCCGCGGCTCCACCGTGAAGGCGTACTGTTTCACCTCCTCGTACCAGGACCGGCAAACGTCGCGCGCACTGGGCCGCGCGTTCCTGTCCGACGACCACAGGCAGTAGAGATTCTCGCCGTACTTGGAGTTCTGCCGGTAGGTGAACCGGTCGTCCCGGGCCAAAATTTCGGCCCACTGTTGCGCATCGCGAACCAGCTCTTTGTGGAGGCTAAAACAAATCAAAGAAGGTGCAACGTTTTAAGCAACTGCTCTCCAGCAGAACCTAAAGCCCTCTTACATTAAATCGGCTGCCCCGTGCCGTTTCCGGTACTCGTTGTGATGCTTCAACATGGCCACCGCAAACTCATCGAACTGATCCGGATCATTTTCATCCACAATGCGCACATGCTTTTCGGGCTTTTCCGTGCCAGGTCGACGCAGGGAGGAGGTTGTCGTCTTCCCGGTCGATTCATCCACCGACGTCTGCTTCAGGGCTGACGGTTTGTCAACGATAATCTTCGGAATTTCGAACCCTCCCACTGGTGGAACGTTCTTGGCAAAGCTGCCGATGTAATTTCCCGGTGGATCGTAGTTTGCTACCACAAACACTTGACCAGAACTGAAAAAAAAAGAAAAGGTCAATAGGCCACCAATATCGAAAAGCCAAATCCTTACCGATTGCGTGCCACACCAACGCCCAACTCTCGGCTATCCTTCCACACGACCTGCGTGAAATGGCCCGTCTTCAGCGTCGCTGGTTCCTTCCCGAACACGTGCAGATCGATCTCGCTGTACCAGTTCTCGACCGGTTCCCGTCCACTCACGCACACACTGCTCGCACTGCTTCCCGTGCTGGAGGAGCTCCACGAGCAGAAGATGTTCTCCCCGTACGCCGAGTTGCTCCGGTGCACTAGCACACCTCGTGCCGCAATCACCTTGGCCCACTCCTCCGCGTAACGGCACAGTCGCTTGCTCAGCTTCAGCGGCAGCACCCCGTGCCGTGTCCGGTACTCGTTGTGTGCCTTCAGACACTCCCGCTCAAAGTCGGTGTACAGTGAGGGCGTGCTGCCTCGGAGCGACGATTGCGATCCGCCACAGCCCGCAGGCCTCAAACTCCCGATCGATGGACTCTTGGAAGGGCTCTTCGAGTGGCGTAACAACGGGCTCGCATTGTTGTTGCCCCGGTCGAGCGATTTTGGCCGAAGCGAACCAACCACAGTCTGCCCATTGACTCGTTTGCTCTCGCTCGTCGGCGTCTTGCTAGGGGTGGTGCTGTTGTTGTTTCGATCACTTGCCGCGGCACGGCTCTTCTCCAGCTCGGCACTCGTCGTCAGGATCGTGCGCAGTGGCGATATCGAGAGACGGGGCGAACCGACGGACAGTTTGCCGGTCGAAAGCGACCGTGACATGTCGTTGCCGGTGAGATCAAACTTCTCCCTAAACACTACCGTCCGGTCCGGTTTGTGGCCCTTGTACGTCTGTATCGTTTCCATCGTAATGACCTCACACAGTGGATCCTAAAGAGAAAGAGGGAAAAGGGGGAAAACAAAACAAACAAACGTTAGTAGAAGAAAAGCGCAAACTTGTTTCCGTCACGCTACCCACCAGCGCATGGAAAAAGGGATAAGTGAAAATTTATCGTCCCAAATCAAATGCCCATAAAACGGTGGCGACGATTTACTGTGCTGCTCATTCAGTTTGATTGTTTG
>KI919502.1:0-13079 GCA_000473525.2 Anopheles melas | reverse complement strand
TTCATCTAACTGTCAAAAATAAGCTTTCAAAATGGTGGACCAAAATCGAGCTTTGCATCGACCTCTGTATTATATAGACTTTGTTGTGGAACCACAAGAAAGTCGTTAAAAGCTGCCAGCTGATACTCAGTAGGCCGTGCCAATGTATGAGCTTATTTATTCTTCCCGCAACAGCAGCACAAATCCTTGTACAATTTCCTTCTACACACATTAAAGTTTCATGGGGCGTTTTTATGCATACGACCTTTTCTCCTACAAGAAAGTATGTAATTCAATAACAACCCATCAGAACGTATGGTTCTTCTTTGAGGAAGTTCCATTCATGAGCACATTATTATTATGCCCACCCAAGACACCACGTTTTGTGTGAGCAAAAGCATATGTGTGCAAAAGCGTCGCTTCCTTCCCGTCTTCCGTTCATACGTCGGGCCGACACACACACAGTCAACCGGAAAAAGGAAATGCCGCAATATTCTTCTATACTAATGCCTCTCCGCCAAGGCACGAAAGAACGAACGAGGCCTGGAGAAAGGAACAAAATAAACGCTACGCTGCACACGGGCGCTTTTTGCGCCGGATGCGACCCACCGACCCTTCGCTACCGACCTACCTTCTGGCTGCCCTTGTGATTGATGACGCGCTGATCCGTTTTTCTGACCATTACGACCCGCGACAGGGCACCGCAGTCGTGCGACGAGCCGGCCGAGGAGAGCTGCGTTATGTCCTTGATGGGTCGCGTCGGTCTGTTTGTAGAAAGAGAGGAATTTGGGAGGCGGAAAACATTATTAAAATCGTTCGCTATTTCCGGTTCACTTGGAACATTGATTAAGCAAAAAAACAGAAACGAAGGAAAGAAAGGAAAAGAACAGTGCAATATTTCACGGATGAAAAATCAAAGAAAGATGATGCTCTCCAACGGATTTACTTGCACAATCCGGGCGTCCGCCACATCTTCTTAAAGTCACTGCAAAACCGCACGATGGATGGATGGATGACCCTTCGCCTTTGATTACAATCAAACCTTCAAGCAAAGCTTTTCAGAATTCAATTTCACACCACGAACCGAGCTGGGCGAAGGCGCACACTGATCTGAACGGTAGGGAAAAAGGCTCAAATCAGTTTTCCCAGCTCAGCGAGTCAGATGCCACAGATGGGGGTTTTCCCTCAAGAAGACGTGACACGGTGCCTCATCCGCATGCAGCATAAAAAGGGCCGCGTGAAATCATGTTTACATTCTCAATGAAGTCTTAACCACAGGTTTGCAGCCATTCGTTGATGGTGGGAATGTGTGCAGCAAAAGGGTAAAAAGGATTTCGACGTGACGAAGCACCTCCGTAAATGTATACCAATGAACGGGCAGAATGTCAATGAAGGGATGTTCCCAGGGATGTCCAACCAACAAACAGGTGTAAAATGTGACTTTTAAAATGTTTCATAATGCTTTGTAAATACAGCCATTAGATCACTTTGGTTCTAGCCATCGCATCAAGCGGATCAAACACTGAAATCGCATAACTCCACTTCTTAGCACATCACGCACAAAACCTCCACACGTTCGAGACATTTAACACCTTTACCATCTGCTTCTTCGTGACCCAGCACCATGAATCACAATTAACTTCTTCCCGTTCGTTTTGCTGTACCAACCCCCACCGAAGGCGACCTTTCACGTCCCACCCGTTCACGTGTTTCTTCTTCTCTTAACAAACTTGTCGTTGTCGGCTGAACGTTTACAAATTTACTTACACTAATTAGCAAACAAATGCTCTCATCGCGATGTAAAACTTCCTGCAGCACCGAAAGTACACTCACGAAACGGTGCTGCTGCTGCTGCTGTGGATGTTCACCAGACACACAAGCAGCCACACCGGCCACACGGACGGACCTGTGTCTTGTCTGGCGGCGGTCGCCGTTTTCTCACCCAACTGACGATTCAATCTTTTCGAACGAAAAGGTGCTGTTCGAAACCTACCCAAACGCAATGGCTATCGCGGCAAGGGCAAACGACAAACGGGGGAAAAGGGCTTCGTTAATATTTATCGATCGATACATTCCACCACAGCCCAGTTGCGTTGCGAGTAGAACGTGCTGCATTGGCGGCTGAGCTGCCACCCCGTTTTAGGTGAAAGAGATAAGAGAGAACTATAGACACCAAACGCGTTGACAAAGGCTGGCAAGATGCACTTCGGTCGCCGGCAACGACCCTCTCCTTCCCTCCCCCTCCTTTGCCAGCGATAATTAATCTCATAATTGTAACAGCACCATAATTAATACATCATACATTGAGGTTAAATATTCATACGCAACTGTATACTACCACCGTGCGCAACGCACTCGCGCGACGACGATGCCCTTTTATGCGACAGTGCGCGAGTGCAATGGTATCGCTTTCGCACTCACCGATACCGCTCGGCCTACCTCGATCTGCTCGGCCAACATGGTGCGAAATCGGTTGATCGGTTGTTTACTTTAGGAAATGTCCACCAGTGCAAATCATATGCACATGTTAATCGATTGCACGTTTTGCACCACCGGGCGCGTCTGTGTGAGAAAGAAGGGCGCGCTGCATCGATGGACGGGTTTCCAAAGGGTTTCTGGGGGCATATCTGGTTCGCATAAGAGTGGAGGGGGAGACGGTATGCAGTCGAGACAGCATGCACCAATTGGTTGCGAGGCGATATTGGATCGCGATTGAATTCGATTACCGTATGTGTGTGTGTGTGTGTGTGTGTGTGTGTGAATGTCAGCTGTCCGGCAGGGTACACAGTAGATTAGCAGAAGTAAGTGGCCACTCCAAACATGGCATCCGATACATATACAGGCCGTAAGAGAGGAAGCTAACGTCTATGCTTCCGTCGCTGCTATATGGCTTCCTGCCGACGATCCACACACACACACACCACGGAGATGATATAATCCAACAAGCAGTCGGACACACTTCATTTAACACCTAGAAAACAAGACGTGCAAGCACGATAAGCACCCAGACAGTGAGGTCAACAGTCGTTGAAGAAAGCAGAAGGGTGCCAGAGTCTGTTGATTAGAGAATAAAGTTCATTCGTCTCCCCCAGCATGACACACACCGGTTGTTTGCCTTTCTCAAAGTTCCGGCTGCGTCAAGGATGACGTTCAATTTCGATGCTTTAGGCCGAAAATTGAAGTACCTTTTTTGGTACAATTAAATTCTTATCAATCGAAGATAAGCATTGCTTCGTGTGTTTGCACCGCCCTTGGAACCTGCATTCTCCATTTGATGCTGAGGACCGAGCTAAGAGTGTTCTTATCGTGCTGAAAAAGCAGCACAACTCACCGATAAGATAAAGCGTACCAAACATTACTCTCAGTTGCCGAAATACATACAACCACTGCCAATGTAATGCTCCCATATGGTGGATTCAGCTTCTACCAAGTTCCGTGGAACGTAATTAACATTAACAAAACCAAACATAACGTCATCTTGCACTTGCACCTCCCCACACACACACACACACACACAAACGGAGCTAGCGCGGCGCAAAAACCAAGTTATAATTGCGGTTCTTTTCACCTTTTCAACCCCATTAGCGGCACACGTTGCACACCGTCACCGTTGTCCAGGCGGTGCATGTTGAACAGAAATAACAATCGTAATCTAAAACGCTGCTTCTAACTGTGTTTTGAGTTATGTTTTTGTTTTGTTTTGTTTGGTGATGTGTTGCGGCGTCCTCCCAATGCACTCACAATGTCACCCTGTGTGCCATCACAGAGTGTGTGTGCATCACAGGGGCAATGGTGGAAATTTAAAATGCAAATATGCATCACCGGAAGCCACAGGGCTGGCTGTATCGTTCAACTTTAAGCCACGTTTTACATACGATGTTTATCTGAGCCCAAACTTCTCCATTCCGAACATATTACCATTTTCCAGGTAATTCTCACTCCATGCTCCACCGTGCCTGTGCTTACTGTGATGAGGAATAGGGGCCGAGCGAGCAGCCAGTTAAACAACCTTTCCATGACAACAACCCGCATGCATTCGTGATGTGATGGACGGCACACGGTAACATGGTACACACTACACCCTTCATCTAGGTTGGTGGTCTACGAATGTCAAGGTCACACTTTGTACTTTGCCATTACCGCAAGGCACAGTGCACGGTAGAGTGAGGGGGGGGGGGGGTCGTGAAAATGCTACTACGAGCGGTGAGATTTTCCCACCGTTAGCGTAGCGTGAGAGAGTACACGAAACATTTCCGCACCAAATGGACAGGGGGCTGGGAAACACGAAATCAAGACGTCAAAAACTACAAGCTGAAAGTCTCACCCGCATCGCAATCCCCTCAAAGTGACCACTTTTTAGCACTTCCCATTAAATAAACACAACCCAAGCTGTTATGAATCGCTTCGCTTTTTAACGACTCGAGCCGAACGATTGCACACGGAAAACTTGTCAATTGATATTTGGGGCCCATATTATTACCGCGATAGGGTAATAATAAAGGACACACTGCCAATGACAAAACAGCATGGCCTGCTGTAACGAAAGACACACAAACAAACAAACCAACAACATCCTTACCCCCAAACGGAGCCTGACAGGCACATCCGATGTTTGCTGCCGTCCGTCGTGCGGGAGCTCCCGTGTCTGTCAACACAAACACAGTAACCGATGACACTGTTGGCGAAATACCGGCCCACATTCCTCCATTATTTTTGTGTTTATTTTGCCTCTTTTTTGGGTGGAGGGGGGGGGGAGGAGTAATGAATTGCTCGTTTCCTTCGTGAGCCTTCAAGCGACCCCGTCTGTTAGCGTTCTTTGCACACTTTATCACGTTCCAACCACCATACCATGGCGATGATGTCGTTTCCAGTAAAGACGATTTTCTTGCAACTGTTTTTGTTTTTGTTTTTTTGCTGTTTACTTTGGTTTCATGTCATTTTCTGACGATCGTCTTGTTCTCGTTCACAACGAAGCGCAACGAACGATTGAAACAGCTTTTGATAAATGAGCTTTCCTGGTCACGGCACCACGATTGCCTGTGCTGACGTTATCAATCGACTGTATCGGACGTAACAAAACGCTTGGCGTCGCTTTATAAAGATTGATGTAATGAAGAGGTTTATTAATTGACCTCCCCTCCCCAGCCACTCCAAGCTGTCATGATTCAATAATGTCCGCGAAAGCGATAAATTCCGTCCAACCGTCCACCGTGGAAAACGGCGCAACTCGTGGCGCATCCGAATTAACACCATTGACGAAAGGTGGCAAACTTTACTTTCCCATCCGACACACAAACAGTTCGCACATTAGCGAACCTTTCCCAAAGTCCGGCAGTAGGGTTTTTCGCTCAAAATTTATGTCTCAATTGTTGCAAAAAACCCGTGCACTAAAACCAATTAGCTTGTTGTCGCGCACTTTAAAAGCCAAAAGTGCTAATACTTCATCTTTATGGGGCGCTCTCTAGAGACCAATCTAAATATTGCCGCTCGGTCTATTATACTGCAGCAGCAGCCCCAAACCCAATGCCATTTGTTGCGATCATTCCAGCATTATCTGCACCCCCGTGGGATCACCCGAAACCTTCAGCCAACTATCATCCCGTGGTCTATTATTTTGTGCATAACGAGCGGAAATGAAAAATCTTTTCCTCACAACAACAACAACAAAAACCTCCCCAATTGACCCCCACCATCCCTTTACAATGGCTACGTCGTCGTTCGATTGACTAATAATGGCGACTAAATAATAATAATAGCTTCCCTCCCTTCCCCCATCGACTAGTTTTTTTTCCCATCGCGCGTAATTGCACCTCTCCGGCAATGGATGAATTATTGTACGCCACCAAGTGCGCAGCTTCCCTCCAGCTTTCCTTCCTCCTCTTTCGCTCATGGTTTTGCGCAACTCACCCCAACCCTCCGCCTGAACTGCAAACCCGCACTAATTGTGATGTGATAAATTGCTCATCTGCTACCGCCCCTCTTACCAGATGACGCGTACGCAGCAGGACAGAATGGCGCGCATGATGCATTTACGCGACCGATCGTAACCGATCATCTGCTGCTGCATATGGTTGCCACCGTAAATCGTGATAGTGATCATCGGAGTGGGGGAGACGGTGGGTTTGCACCAGAAGAATAGAACGCACTGTCTGTCTGAATAGGGGTTTTCAGCGATCTGTCCTCTTGCGGGCGTCTCTCGCTCCACAATGTCGCCCGATCGTATCGACAAGCACGAAACTGGGCCATTGTGCTACTGGGCGGAGGGGTTTCATTTTCATTACTCCGTTCCAAAACTGGCGCTACATCAACATGACGATGATGATGACACGCGCGTAAATGATCGTTCTCGTCTCGCTTCCTGACTGTTAAAACTATATTTTTACAATGTGACTGTGTTTGCCAAAGCAAGTTCCAGATGCCCATTCCCCCCTCACAAAAAAACGTCCATGTTTATGGTCCACGCGCTCCCCTACAATTGTAATCTTTTATGCCCTTGGACATCCAAAATTTGTCCCAAAATTGTAATTCTGCTGTCTACCCCTCCACAGGGTCTGTTTACGTCCGCTGCCACGTTTACTGCCGTGTTCTCGTAACATTTGCAGATAATTTTGAGCTTATAGCTCCCCACCCAATGCTCCGAGGGGTGTGTGTGTGTGTGTGTATTTGTCTTCACTTATTTATCCAGCTGGAATCGTTAGAGGGGAGTAAAGACACTAGGTGGCAGTGTTTCACACATTTCTATTGCTGTGCAGGCAAGCAGCGAGTAAGTTATCTTCATCGCGAACACCTTCTACATTTCACACAACTTCTCCGGGTTGGGTTGCGTCCGTTTTGCCGTATATTTACCTGCATCTGGATGCCATTTTTAAGCAGCACACCTCCATCTTGCCCGGAAGGCAATTTCCGCCCGTACGCGTACACACTCAAGTCGTTTTACACGCAGCACAACACACGCGATCTGTTCCTCGCCACTAACACCGTTCTTTGTTTACGATAGTCACCGTTTTCACTAAAATTTGTACTTCCACTGCCACTCGGTTCTTCCTATCCATATGGTCTTGTTTGTGTGTGGGGGGAGAAACAACGATGAGATGCATTTGTCTGGGCAAACGGTCACGATTTCTTTCACAAACTCACGACACAGAAGGGAAGGGAATGTACGATACCGAACGATCGTCCCTAAACTTGCAATTCCGAGCACGTGTTTTTAACAACCTGTTTTGCGGCATTCGCAAAGGCCCCCCCACTCCCCCCATCATTTTCAGGTGAGTAACGGGAGGAGACCGTACTTCAAGTCAACCCCATTGTATGGTGGCTTGGTACAGAGCTGACGCAGCTGAAATCACACGGCCGACACCAACTCGAGGGCTCGAGAGATCGATTGCATTGATCACGATGATCGCCGATTGTGGTGCGATAAGCGATGCGGTCGCGTATACCACCATTAAGCGCACCACAAACCCACCCCATCGTAGGGTGGGTGCGAATCCCCAGGGCGACGACTTCGAGACGCCATCGTCAAGCGACAACAACAACGCTTGAACGTCTGTTTAAACAAAACGCTGCACTGTTGCACAAACAGTTTGCAGGGGAATGTCCCAAGACTTCTTGCAACGTATAATCTTGAAATTGTAACGCTTCCAGAGCTCAGCCGTTTTTTTTTTTTCAGGGGAGATTAATCAAAAGCGACATTCGACTCGGACGTCCAAAGCAATTTGTCGCTTGCAAAGGGTGTGTGGGTTGACTCGGTAAGTAGCTCGGAGAGCGTGACACTTCTTCCCTCCCGAAGTGTCGCCAGGCGAGGTTAAGCATTAAAATTTCACGAACCATAAAATGAAACAGAAACAGTGGCGAGATGAAACTTCCAATTCGTCGCTCAACCTCCCTCAGCGACCGATGCGATCAATTAACCGGCAAACGCGCAAACGGCAAAGCTTCGGAGCCTTCCAGAGCATAAATCAGTAAGCACTCGCCAGCCAACCCACCCAACCCAACCACCCCGAAGAGTGATTCCGGTTACATTGGCCGCTGACACCAGAAGGCAGAAGGCAGAAGAAGTGTCACGGCGCTGCGCTGCGCACTGTTTTTATGTTCTCAAATATTAACATATTTATTATCATCTGCTGATCATCCACTCTTGGCAGGCGGCGGTGTTAATTCCCCGGTGGAATGGAGAGACTTTACGGTTCGACAGCGAGTTTGTGTGGCCATTTCTTTAAAGCAGCCATGCAAATAACTTCTCTGTTTTCTAACATCTTCCCCACACTGTCTGTGTGTGTGTGTGTGTGTGTGTGTGTGTGTGTGTGTGTGTGTGTGTGTGTGTGTGTGTGTGTGTGTTTGTTCAATCTCTACTGCAAATATTGGTTCGCATGCAGATAGACAGCCCTCGACCGCCATCATCTCGATGCCGAGGCACTACTGTGTCCGAGGAACCTGTGGCACAGGTTACACGCGCCCTCGTCATGATGTTTGTTCTCATCTCGGCGGCGTATCTTTTCACGTGTGTCTGTGTGTGATTGCGCACGATAAGAGAACCTCCACTGGATGAATCATTTCGATGTTTTAATAATCTAGTATGCTTCGTTCAATGGCTGCTCTGTCGCTCAATTTTCAAAAGGTACTCTGTTAACAACAATCACAACTAGGTCAAATCGAAGGAAGCGCGGGTTCCTCATAAGCCGGTTGTTCTATTCAAAGCGTTGTAATGAGAATTTTCCAGCCATTCAAATCAAGCAGCAAGTGTAAAGAAAGTTTGCACTTTCCGCTGGAGAGTGAATTTGACGTCATCCATAGCCAGTGCGGCGCGCCCGATTTCGCTTGATTTCAACGTCCCATCAGTTCATGAAATATTCAAACTTTGAAGAATGCACACAGCGCCATGACGTGATGACGTACGGAAAGAGCAGGAACTTTTCAACTCCCAGCCTTCGAGTCGAACGATTTCACATTCATCCAACCAGCAGCACCGGCGATGGATATGATGGAAACCCAATTTTGGGCCTTCAAAAACTCTTCCGTTCGTTAGCTTCGTTCCGGCTGCCTCTACAAGACAGGAAGCGCGCGTCCACACACACACACACACACACAGTCACTCAATGCCGGTAATTTCACTTTTCTGTAGGCTTTTCTTAACTCCAGCAGCAGACAACGTGCTCTCTTACACACACATACACACTCCCTCACGTACAGGACATGCCCGCAGGATGATGTGGAATAAAATTAAAGCGAAGGAAAATGCGATGGCATCGTTTCGCCCTGTTGGCAAACCGCCATCTTTGGCCGTACCTTCGCTTCCGTCGCCAAGGCAACCGATCGAAAACCTACAAGATGACGTGGGAGCAGAGTTTCAACGGCTCCGAACGTCTGTCTTGTCCCCCCTCCTTCTATTTTGGCTGCGTTTGTACACAGCAATTGCTGAGAAGGATTTCCGAAGGGTGATTTAGCACATCGTTCCGGCGTCCCCGGGAGACTGAGGGAACGAATCGGGGAAAAAAGGAAGACGACGAACGACTATCTCGAGGGTTTCAATTTTGGAGGCTAAGCGGGAATTGCGCTTCCTGCTGGTGGTTTGGTATTATTGATTGGGAAGGTTTTTTTTTGCGGTGCCGTGAGCCTCATTCCACACCGAACAAGGGAAGCAAAAATTGTCCAAATGACTTTTCCGGCTTCTGTTCTGTTGCGGCGAGACAGTTGTTGGAAAGAGGGGGACTTTTTTGCTCCCTCCCTAAATTTCCAACTCCACGCTTCAAAATAGATTTCCAATAAATCAACCACAAGCGTTTTGCGTGGGCCGATTAGCAGCCAACTCTTACCCCAAAAAGCCAATCTGCTCCAGTACTCCTCCTATACATCCAACCCCATTGCAATGTGACAACCAAATTAATCAAACGGCAAACGTGGTTCTATTTCGCACGCCACGGAGTCGTTTATAAATATGTGGAGTCTCCCGAGTGCCGCACATTACTTCCGGGAAAGTGTTCGTCGCAAATCGTCACCCCAAAATAGGCCTCCTAGCATGGGCAGACGATCCAAGTATGCGATGCGTACGCGCGTACACACACACACAAACACATCGAGCAGCAGGTTATTATTAACACCTGGACTGGACCTGGCCTGCTGGGTGGAGCGGCAGTATGTCGCGTGTCCAAAATCAAAGCCAACCACAGCACAACAGGTTACGGGCGCTGTGGGAGGTTGAGATGGTTGAGGGTGAGGCCACTCTGGGGAAGAGGGGGAAACACCCAAACCCAAACAGTTTTGAATTTGGACGCGAAACGAATTAAAATTTCATTCAGACTGAAATGAATGTGCACAGACCGAAAGGCAACGAAATCATTGTGCTTCACAGTTTGTTGTTTGTTCCCTGTCTCCATACACCCTCCATGCCCCTCTTGCTCGATCAAAAACACAATGAATCGTAAAATGGCCTCAGAAAACAAAACTAAAACTCATCTCATCCTTCTCCCGCAGTTCCAATCTGTCAATTATTTATGTTATATTTGTCCAAACCGACTGCGGCCTGTCCACAAACGCCGTTTGTGTGACATTTTCATGACTTTCATCTGCCGAACCTTCGGCGTGCGCTAATGTATGCGAAGGTTTTGCATACCGAAAGACAGAACGAGAGAGAGACGAGAATTAAAGGGTCGTTATAGTCAATGTTTTGGGGTGCTACTGCTGGCTGTTGTTTGTTGGTGGCCGTTTCCCGTATTTGTGCTGCAAAGGTAATGAGCCGATTGACCTTGCGACGATGCAACCGTGGCTCTAACACAGCGGTCGGGCTAAATCCGACTACTAATGGGGGAAAGAACGTCCTCCCGCTGACCGGAAGCAAATCAATCGATCGTTTGACCAGCCACAATTTCCCGCGCCACACACTTTCCCCGGCGCGTAAGTAAGCGATCGATTACTCCCCGCATGGTCGGTTCATATTTCATAAGCCGCCCGCTTCTCGCCACCGTCAGCTAACGACGCCTTCGGAAAAGGTCAAGAAGGCCCCCAAGCAAAATGGGAGAAGAACTGCAGAAGTTTGCAGAAACTTCTTGTCTTGGTTGGGGATGTTACGGCACCGTTCCAGCCCTCCGGCGATTCGAGAATTCCTTCATCGTCCCGAAGTTGATGTATAAACAAACACTATTCCACCGCTGTCTTAACACACGCTAGAAAGGAAACACACTTCCTCACACTGGGGGGAGGTCTAATTTCTCGCCACATGATACACATGAGTGTTCTAACGCAACCTCCTCCCTATCTCCATTCTAACTTCCGCCTTCCAGCCGCCAACGAACGATTGCCAGACAAATGCATCCACACGAATCGCGAATCGTTCCTTTCCTTAACGACATGCCCCGTTTGGCTAAAATGTTTCTATCACAACAACACAGCACGTGTTGGTGTGCGTGTTTTTTTTTCAAAAATTGTTTCACTTCTTTTCACTTTCTACCCCATCCCATCCCACCCAGAACGATGATTCACTTCGATAATTTAGAGGCAGCCACCATCACCATCACCCACCAATGTTTGGCCACGTTCAAATTCGCAACAAATCCATTATTTACACGCACTGCCTTCGACTGCAAGCATCGTCGGATGGACGCAAAACAACGCCAAATGCCGACTCCCAGGCTTCGGCTTTAGGGTGAAAATGTCGGAGGGACACACACACACACACATACACCTACGCACAGCACGCTAACGCGAAAAGAAGGTCCACGCGCGCCTACGGTGGAAAATTTACTTTTTCCCTAAACTCCCGAACCACCGGACGCCGCAATTGCTGTAACGAAACCGAAAACACCGAGCGCTCGACGAGAACTGATGAGAACGGTTGAGCATGGCCGGTACTCCAGCTCCCGACGCTGGAGCTGCGGAATACACTGTAGGGCGCGCCATGCGCAAACGCATTTTGAGGAAAATTATACCATTTTCATGCCAACAATGTAAAGTTTATTCCTTATTATGTTATATTAACTATCTATAAGTACATCATCGTATAAGTAATGTATCATCTAGGATTTGGTCATGTGGCTTCATTAAGAAGCTCCTGACTAAGTGTATACAGCTAGGAATAATAACATTTTTTCATCATAATAATAAAAACACATTTTTATTGTTCTTATTCGATGCAACAGCAGTTGTTGGAATAGTCTTGCTGAAGACACTAATAAACTTAACTAACAATCAGCCGTACCGGCGAACTCGTTCGTTCCTGGGAACGTTCGCCGCGACGCTCATTTTCACTCATTTCATAGCCCTTTATGATCAAAAATTAGAAAACCGTGTAGATTTTGTACTGGCCAACCTAGCGATACAACCCTGTCCACTCATGAGCGACAAATGTTTCTCATCGAACGAGTTCGCCGGTACGGCTGAATAATATGTGTCCTTCGTAGGACTCTTTCCATATGGCATTTGAATGCATGGTCAGTATGTTTTTAAAGCGTGCCAGTTGACGACTGTACTACTGGACTAGCCCAAAGAACATTGCACCCTTAATTCTTTCCATTTTACTAAATAATAATAATTGACATGATACGGGGTTACCTAAAGGTTTGTTGTTTAATCTCCAAACGGTGACATGCATAACTCTGTGCATTTGTTTGATGTAAACCAGCAACAACGCCGGCAAGGGAAGGTAATTTATCCAGCCCTTTTTATCTCTAAACAAACGGACGGTTGTGCGGCAAAAAAGGCGGCAAAGTGAAAACAAACCGCCGTCTGCTGCTGCTGCTGCTGCTGCTATTGCTTGCTGTTGCTGTTTGCACGAATTGCAAAAATACAGTTACACATACATACAGGCTGATAACTGTCGTAAAATAAAGCTTATCACCAGATCAATCAGTCGGCCGTATCGGGGTGGTCGTTCATTCCCGGGAACGTTCGCCGTGACGCTCATTTTCACTCATTTCATAGCCCTCTATGATCAAAAATTAGAAAACCGTCTAGGTTTTGTTCTGCCCAATCTAGTGGTACAACCCTGTCCACTCATGAGCGTCGAACGTTCTTCGACGAACGACCACCCCGATACGGCCGAGTGTGTTCTATCATCATTACATCATTAGATGGACCCATCCTCATATTTACAGCTGTTGTTGAACGCC
>AXCO02000880.1:0-44514 GCA_000473525.2 Anopheles melas | reverse complement strand
CATTGGTGCCAATTTGGGTGTACATTGTTTTAATAATTAAATAATAAGCTTTTGCTTTTAAAAGACATTAACATAATGAACCAAACCTTGCGTGCGGAACATCAACACCGAAACGCAAAGGGTAGATTAGTTTTGGATTACTCAATAAACGAGAGAGCTTTGTAAAAGGTCCTACAAATAGTAACACAGCTTCAAGCTGCGTCCCACCCATGATCTTTGGCAATTTATTTTGCAAACCTAACCCGTTGAACAACGCACAGCAGAAAGGGTTCTTCCTAGCATCCCTATATCCCTATCTCCACAGCATCAACCCTTATTCTAACAGCCAGACAAACACGATGCCGACTAATCCTGCGGCTAATGGACATCCTTTGGTCCCACAAACCTCGAACGGTTAACATCTACCGAATCCACTTAAAAGCATTGCTCAAGGAACTCCTTTGTCCGACCAACGTCCCGTTAAAGGAAGTGTAGTAAGTGTGTGACAGAAGATGAAAAAAATCCCCCCATTACCAGCTGGACTACAGCAAGCGTAACCGAAACTCCACCGTACAAAGAAAGGGCAAAAATTAGCCACACCATCCTAACCATGTAAACGCGAAACGCGAATGCAAAGATGGATGAGCTTACCCATTAAATTAGCAGTAACCCTACTGCTGGTGGTGGTTGTATAAAATGGTGTCCTCTTTTTAGGGATAGGTGTGAAAGCAGAATGAAGCTGACACTGGATGACACACATTTGAGGTCAGCCAGACACTTTCCCTCGTTGTGGCTGCCACTGTCCGGTGGCATTGAATTACTGTAGCTCGGTAGGATGAGCTCGGTGAGATGATACGATCTGTACTCATACGCTCGCTCATGAGTGAGAAATGTCAACGAGAGAAGTGAGTCAATGCTGGTTCTATCGGATCATTAATCTTATTCTTCGGTCGGATGGATTTACTCGTCTGGCTGATTCCTACTGTTCCTCAGCTAATAGGGAGAGCCCCTGTCACTCCTACTTACTTCTTCTGATCCCTGGTGTTGCCACTTTTCCCCGTCCTTTCATGCTCGATCATACGGCTGTCACTTCTGGGTTGATGGTTTTTGTCTCTTCAGCAACTGCTGCCAGCAACCAGAGCGCAACCATCGACCAATTAGTTAATTTGCGATAGCCTTGTGGTTGCACTAAGTGGTTGCACAGACTTCGTGTGGTGTGAGAAGGAAGTGAGCGTCATAAGCCTGGATGATGTTGAATGTATGTCCAAACGTGCAGCACAGTATCATATTCGTGATGATTAATAACGTTCAGCAAAATGTGTGATGGAATGAAAATTACAGCAAGCGGATGTAAAGGATCGTTGTCGCGGTGACACTACGAACATCCAGAGCTGCCCTTTTCACCTGCCAGATACCATCCTGCTACAAAGTAAGGGCGTGTAAGGGCGACCATCCCTGACAGGCAATTGGGATGCAAATTTACTGCAACGTGATCTGATCCCGGCTCGATCTTGCATCTCGCATCCAACTCCGTCAATTATCCGTTGTTAATCTGCCTCTATCTACCGTAACGCCGTTAAGCAACAAGTTGGCGAGTGTGTTTGTGTGTGTGGACTTTATCCCGCTTTATCGCTCGCACGGTACTCGCAAGCGTTTTTACGATGCATCAGCATCGATAAATGGGCATCACGCGGGCATGCCGTTTCAAATATTGATCTCGCATTTTACGACGTGCCATAAAATAACCCTGAACCTTTAGCAGCCCCGCTTGCCGATGTGCCAGGAAGTGTGTCGATGAGTAGTCGAGACACACATCGGGCGAGTGGAGTTTGCGTCACGATACGACGGATATAATCGTTTGTGGATTATGATTGCAAATGAGCCGCAACGAACGATCTTACCCTAGTTTTGTCGATAGAGCTGTACGGCTCGTAAGAATGGTATCGTGCCGTCTGTCGCTTTCCTTTTTTCTCCTTTTTCACTCACGTATAATCGAGGCAAATCACAAGCAACCATTCGGTTTTTTTTGCACCCAGCGATGTGTTTTTTGTTTAAGAAATAATCTCCGTTTTGTTATTTGTCTGCCTTACGTAAGATAGGGAACAATTTGCTTGTCTCTAATCGATACACTCTACTAGAGAGTGTGTTACATCTTATCGCCGCAAAGGTAAACGACCCCTAATTTGCATACCAGCAGACGCGATCTGCTTCGAACCACGGCCGGAAGCTATTGCTTTATCCGTCGGTGTTTGCCTCGGCGCTAATGTTACAGCGTTCTTCGAAGCTGTTCAAACACTAAACAGATCGGCCAATGTTTTCGAAGGTGCTAAACGCACCCGATTACCTGTACCACCTGAGAGTACAGGGGTAGAGGGAAAAGGTTTTATGATAAGTGAGCACGAACAAACAGGCCAACCCTTACAGCTTCAAACCGGATGCTGGTGGGTGTGCGTGTGTGTGCTAGTGAGCCAGTTATTTTTAGGATCCCTTGGCTTAATTCCGCCCCGACTAACAAATGATTTAAGAGCCATCTTCAACCGCCTACGAGGAAAGGGTTGTTTTATTGACTTTACGCTGCAGCGCAATGTTTATCGAGAGCGGTGGTACGGGAATGTATCTATTTGTGTTGTGTTTGTGTAGTGTGCTGCTATCTGCCCCACAGCTATGATAGCAAAAGTTTTTACTCCGCTAGTGCGTGCAGTCGTTTTGCGATGCTTAGAACTTGTTGCGATGATAGTACCTAACAAAGGCGGTTGTACTTTTACATGTGCAAAAGAAGGGTTATTCTACTTTTATTACCCCTTTTTCGCGATGATGGAACGTATGCAGATGGCTTAACTTTTGGCGCAC
The DNA here is from genome assembly GCA_000473525.2 of Anopheles melas. Taxonomy (NCBI): domain Eukaryota; kingdom Metazoa; phylum Arthropoda; class Insecta; order Diptera; family Culicidae; genus Anopheles; species Anopheles melas. The sequence goes on along the minus strand of AXCO02000880.1, from coordinate 41,685 downwards.
GAGGATTGTACCAATGTTAGTGCACGTACGTGTATGGAAATTTATGAGTAAAATCGTTGAACCAGATTCCATCCCGCTGCGATTTTTCACCAGCACAACGTACGCCCAGCACAATGTGGTTTTATTTTTGTGGTAGTCGCAGGTGGTTTTTTAAAGCCAACCAATTACTTTCTGGTTTTACCCCACCTGGCGAGGACAAATGTCAACCGCCGAAATCCTGGGGTTTCTCGGTTTGGTGATTGTGATTGGTGTTTGATTAAGCATGAGCAATCATTTTAACCGCAGCAGCTGCACGCGCTCGGGTGGTTTCAATTGATGGTGTAGCACCGTCGAAGTGAGAGTAATTAGAAATTCGTTTCTGTTGGTTGCAATGGACTTGATTGAATTCAATTCTGTGAAACGTTATAGCAAATTTTTGCTCAAATAATAATTAAAAATTAAATTCCATAGAAAAAAGTGTATACTGTTGAAAACAACAAAATGAACATCTCAATAATATTTTGAGGCACAAATGCTGATACCAAACCATCCAACACATAATCATAGACCAACAAAAACAATTATTTTATTTTATCATATTTTTCACTAACTTTTACAAGATAGTTTTTTTTTCTTACCTTGGAATTATTTTTGTATAATAAAAGTAATAAACCCACTATCAAAATACTGAGAATTTGTTTGATATTGAATGAAATACTCAATTTAAGAAGTAAAGGTACATTATTGATTGTTGATTGATTACTGAAATTTCAATATCAAACGAATCAACCTTAAAATTAAAATATGTTTTTGCAATCCTATGCCCCTTTAGTGTTTTAGTTAGTGTATTTGAGTCCAAAATGTTTAGAACAGAATTTAGCAGTTAAATTGATATTCTTTACTTTTACCGCAGGACTCCACACAGCATAACACGGAGCATAACATAACAAGTGAAGTAGTAAGTTGAAAAGCTACCATCTTACTACAATCGACAATCAATGAAAAGCTTTACCTCCTTTCCCAAGAGTTTTGTGAAGTGTTTGGCTGCTGTCAGTCGTTATGTTGCGCTCCGTGTTATGCTGTCTTGAGTCCTGCGGCTACATTTACTGACTATGGGCCCTTTTACCTTTTAAGATCGTAGAGTTAAATTCCAGTCTGTCAGCTTTTTGCAATGTATAGCAGTTTTCGAGCAACTATCAAATTGGATATAGAATACAGGTGAGCTGTCTATTGCTGCATACCAATTGTATGTAGACCAGGTATGTTTTATAACCAAATTTGAACGTCACTTTTTAACAGGACGGGTGAAAACTTTTGCTCGAACAGGTTTTCTGGTAACTTGATGAATACACAAATTTTTATTCTATTTACTAAAAGCAAATTATAAGCAAAATCAAATCTGAACGACTTAATATTAATATTTGTTTCGATACAACATCATCAATGAGGAGACCAATGTCTGCTACGTATGTGCTGCTGTGATAAGTTCCTATGGAAATTCATTTAACCCGTTCTGTCAAATGGAGCATTTTTTATTCATAAATTATTTGTCAAACTAAATAGAATGAGACCACCTGGCCTACAGACACTTTGATTCTAGATTGTATCACCTGATCTCTTTAATGCGCCTTGGGATAAATGAAAACAAGACCTTGTTTTGACATTTTTCTAGCAGGTACTCGAATTTAATCCTAGCTTTGAGGCTGAAAATCTCAGGCTGGTTTTGTATGGAGTGTTTTGTATGGACATTATTTCAGCCGACAACTGTCAAACTCCATATTCAATAGCTACCTAATATCGTGACCCCTTGGTCTGAATAAATTAGTCAATAAATTAAAAGTAAAAAATGTATTAATCATGCCCATCTTTTATTTTGCGTACCCTATGCAATAGTGTATTGACTCATCACCAACGCTTACCAATTTTCTATCAAAATTAGTGAAACATCCTCTTGAAACTCTGATAGGCTGTTACTGGCGCATTATTGGTGACCGATTGTTAATCTACCTTCCATAGATGAGTTTAATTAAGACTTCGAAATTAACACAAAGAAATTAATCTCAGCTCCGCACAAACACTAACGCCACCCCATCGATCATCGTTTCACTTTAAAAAGTAGCGCAACCATGGGATGAGCAGAGCAGAAGCGGTAAAAAATTGCATCCAAATTTTTAATTATATTTCGCGTACCATCACCTCCAGCCTATAACCTTCATAGCCACAGTGACAATAGTGCCGGCAGCTTTGTTTTTTTTTTTTTGGGAAAAAACAGAGAAAAAGGCTTGAAAATTAATTATGGCTGTGTAAAGCTCTCTGGTTGTGGGGGTTTTTGTTCTCTTTCATTAAACATAATTCAACCAGATTTCTGCCACAGGCATAGTGAATCCCTTCAACGAACCTTGTCCTAAACATCATGATAAAAAGCTCAAGCATGGGTGTGATTTGACCGCTCTTGATAGGTTGATTGCGGCAGGAGCAGGAGAACAGTTGAAAAAAGTGCTTGCAAAAAATAAGCTGTTGAAAATGCTGATCAGTAGGGGAGGGCTGTAGTATAAATCATGCAACAACAAAAAAGTTGATATGCCACACAGCTGTCCTGTGGTAGGCAATCAACACCAGATGCAATCATCCCATCCACTGTCTCGAATTTGTGGTCCCACAAAAATAAAAAGTGAAAAAACGATGTTTTCGACCGTTTCTGCTAACCTTTCTCTGGGCTTTCAGTAATAGTCACTCGATCAAAAATGGACAAGTGAAGCAAAACATAGCAGAAAAAACAGTCCACCTTCATCACTCACCTTCACCATCCCGTTCGAAAATCAAACGAAACGCTCTATGCGATATCATTTCAATATTACAATGGTCCGCTTGAGAGATGAATCACTGGCCAGCGGAAATTGACTTCCCAGTATTGGCAGATGTCACAATGTGCTGTCGAACGTTCCGAAGCGTACCATTTCATCATAGCAAAATGGGTTCGATAGATAAATGGCCCAACGATGTGTTCAATATAGCCTGGATGCTCGGTGTACATTCACTCAGGCAGAACAGTATCGATATTGCTTGCCCCAGCAAACGATCGAGCAGTTCGGTCAAATCGTGTGTCAATCTGAACCTTTCGCCATTTAATGCACTTTGAATTGGGTCCATTTCTCTATGGTCTACATGTGTCTGCGTGTGCCTGTGTTAAGAACGCCCTTCCAGCCTAGCCGTGCCGTCTGTCAGCCTAACTATCGATGGTATTGATTGAGGTAAACAATGTACAGTCCAACTGCCCTTTCTCCCCGCACGAGTTGGTTGAACTCCCAGGAACGCATTAGCACCGCTGTTAGTTTTCATCAACGTAAACATTAGGCCATGCTTTCGTAATATAATTGCATGCATTGAGCCGAAGATAAATGTGTACACACGCCAGGCATTGCCATCGATCTGGCAGACACGTTTATGGGGTAATAAATGGCAAGAATCTTGATCCAATGGTTTTCTCTTCCCCTCACTACTTGTTTTCGTCATAAACAACAATATAGTCAGTGTATGTTGAAGACTTTTGCGTTATTGTGCTCAATGTATTGTTGTAACTTTGGCTGTTTCCTTTAAATTGCAATAAATTCCTCTCCCAACAATTTCTTCTTTAAACATCAGGGGGAAAAACCTACACAAAAGCGTTGCAATAGACAGAGAATCCCAACGCTAGATTTGTATGTTAGTTCCTAAGGAACTTATTTTCTATCTTGTTTTCATCCATGTGAAGGATTTTCATCCATGTGAAGGATTTTCATCCATGTGAAAAAAAAGATCCTCAACTCAATCTCAAACAATGCACTATCGGGCAGTGGAAACAAGGCGTATAAAAATGCATTATGACGCTCTGAAAATCTAACGAAATCCATTTCGAAATGAAAAATATTTGTTCCGAACAGTTCAATGGGAACACATTTCACGTTTATCTTGAACGGTCATAAATTGAGTGAAGTGATTGAGCGGGAAAACGGTACGTTTAAAAGGTCATGACTTGCGAGCGTTTCGTTGCAGATTTCATAATGTATCGAATGCTTCAAAACGTTTGCGGAAAGCAAGAAGTTCTAGAACACTTTTGTGATTTTTTAATAGAAAGTAATTGAACTTACTTACAATTCGAATGAAGGTTGTTTAGTTACACAATTACATCGATATTTCAAAAATATTGTTAACAATTTAGAGAATGTTGTTCATAATACAAAATTGTTGATAGTTAGATTGTTATATTAAACTTCATCTAACATACATATTCATGGAGCTCTTTCGTTTTACAAATCACAAATTAAGTCGATAGAAATATTTGTAAACTAATTTTTATTATAAAATTCTACACCTCAATTTGTCATCATTTGCATGTAAATCTCAAGCAATGTGTTCCTTTTTGACGAACGCTCAAATGAAGCGAACATTCCATTCAAAGGCGAACCAACTTGAATGACGAAGGATGTGGAAATAAATTACACCCATTAAAAGAAGCTCGTTCATTACACAGCGTTCATTTAACAAGCTTTTTCCACACTCTTTCGGTCTTATGTCACACCCCTGCTTTAAATATGTTTCTGAGGACAAATGAGCGCAAAGAATGTAAAGTTATAATGTAATGGTATAATTAATCACATCCCTCAACAATTCACTGCACGTTTATCAGCCCTTGATGTCACATTCATCAAAGGAATTTTTTGTCGAAGAAACATCCATCTCTCAGTATCGTTTACAGCTCAATTATTTCACTTGTACATTGAGGCTATGGTTTGAAAGAGAAAATAGCAACAAAAAAAACCTGCAACAAATAATCACAACCCGAGCTCATTGTAGAAAATCGTAATTGGTCGGAAATTACCTGTCGAAATCACCGCACAGCCATTGGGAGAGTAGCCTAACATAATCTTGGCTTCATTATTTCCGATTTCCATTCTCAGGTGTACTGCATATTGGAGTGCCTGAGTGTGCGTGGCAAAACGGTTGTCCCAATGAAAGCCCCCAACAGGGGTTCATTGTAATGCTTCGGAAAGCTGTGAAAACAAACTCAGCAACCAACTCACCTGGGTGTTTTGTGTGTGTGTGTGCCCGGGGTAAAGTAAGAAAGCACAAAACGATACAACCACTAAAAATAGTAAAAACAAACACTGCTTTACCCTAATAAGCTATTATTCCTCTTTTCCACTGCCGTCTGCTACAATTGCATGAACGACCAGGCGTCCTCCACCGGGCGGAAGCTGTCCGGTAGGTGCAGTCAAGCATGTGTTGAATCCTTTTACCTAGCCTTTGCTTGCCCGAACCTTGCTGCAGCTGAATCTGGCAGGTTTTCCAATTTCGTACCACCCCGCCATGATAAGCCCCGCAGGTGACCTTCCGCATGGTGTTATGCATATTTTTCCCCCTCTCGCTATCACAACGCTCCCTTTCCCTTGAGCAGGATGTTGGCGATTAGGAGCGATTTCCTCCGGGCGGGCTGTTTGGTGGTACATTCTAATTAAAAAGGGTCACGATACAGATTTTTTTTTGCACTCTTTTTTCGTTGTGTTTTGGGGCCAAAGGCTTTGGGTCTTTATGGATACACAAACACACGCACGCACCCAGTAGCAGTTGCCCAATCGTGGGACAACGCAGAGCTACCCAAAGTGCCGCATAGAATGGTAACGAGGCGGAAAATAGACCCAACTTGCGCCCGTTGGTGGCAGAAGCATTGGATGGAGAGATTTCGTTTGTGTGTGTGTTGTTTTTTCGTTGTTGTTCGGGATTGGACAGCAATATTATGAAAAATTGTGAAGGAGCGCTGAAGAGAAATTGTTGCCTCACTTCTAAAACGATTAAACATGATGCTCGGTTGGTTTAAGCAAAGCAAAAAAAGAATGAAACGGTCCGCCAGCTATGCAAAAGAGATTTTGTCTATCAGAGTGGAAAAATAGCACTGCGTGTTACAAACAGAGGGAAAAGAAAGGGTGTAAAATGTAAAACAAAAAAAAACAGCTTTGTTAAATTATTCATATTTGCAAATCCCGGACCTTCACTGGCCATTAAAAATGAAAGTTTATTTTGTGACAATTTTCATAAAAGATCTTAAAGACTTTACTTTCTACCAGGAGTTGACAAAATAAAACCTCAACGATTTTGTTTTGCATAAATGAAGCTTTAGTTTTTGTACCTTTGTTAAACCTTTAAACTCTAACCTTTACCTTGGAAAGCGTGTGCCGTAACAAGAAGCACACGCATCGTTTCTCGTATCTCCACAACAAAACACATTTCAAAGCACGTTGTGTAGATAAATCCTTTTGCACTTGAGAAAAATCGTAATCCTCGCTCTTTCGTTTTTTGTTGCATACACGTAACAGATAATGAGATACTCAACCTATTCCGACCAACCTAAGATACACGAACGATATACAGAACTAGATAAGGGAATGGGTTGAATTGGACGCGTGTGCATTGTGTTAATGATTGCATTTACGTTGCATAAACACAGCCATCAAGTACCGGGAAATGAATGCAATGAAGGTGGTTTAACACATAAAAGCCATCCACAACAGCGCTAACATTGTAAGGCGGTGAAGGTGTAACTGTGTCTAGCGGAAGGAATTTCTTTGGCTTTAGCTGTTGTAGTCGTTCTGAATAGAATAGGGGGGAGTTTTAATCGTGTTACTGCTTTTCTTTTCATCCCGGAACTGGCACTATAATCAAGTACGAATTCCCACAAAAGTAGAGAAAGGAATTTATGCAGATTTCTTTTTATCGCTTTACGGCACATTTTTTCCTCCCAACCTCATGGCTTCGTTGCTGTAATCCTCTCAATTTCGCCTTCAGCATTGCTAAGCATTACTTCCTGGAAACGGTTCTAATTTCCCGGTTGTTATCCTTTCAGCAAACACACAATGACACTCGGCGAATGCTTGTTTATCCTCAGGAGGTATCTATACCGAGCATGCTAAGGCTGATGAAATGGTCTTTAGTTCATTACAATCCGCTGCCCCGCTGGCGTATCAATATGGTCGAAGCTCATTAGACCGCTCTTTCGATTTCGATTGAGGCTCATCGTAAGTGGAGAAAAACAAGCAAAACAAAGAACAGCAACATGCCGACCGCATGCTGGCGTCTTGGCAAGCGTATCTTACTGCCACCGGTGGTCAAGTCAGTGTCCTTTTTGTGAACTGCTTGAGGAAATTCGCAACGTGATTCACTCCCTTAACGAGCTACGGCCACAACGTAGGAAAAAAACACACACACCAACCTTTGTTTCTTTCTCATTTGAGCTCAATAATTATCCTACACCACTCAACAGGACATCCTCAATCAGCCTCAATCGTACCATCGACAAAGAAAAGTTCCTCTTTTCTGTTGCTAACCCTGGAGCTTTATTAACGCCCCAGGGTGACACTGTGATCGGAAAGCGGAAAATAATTTTGCACACATTAAATGACCGTTTTCGTCTAGACGGAAAGAAGATAGCTCCCGCCATCAAGATAGTGCGTCGAAATGAAACGAGGTTTAGTTGTTTGTTTTTATCATTTCCCTGCTCTAGACACATACACACACACTCTCTCACACCCTTCGACCATTTTTACGAGCGTCAAGTTATATTCAATGAAACATATTTTTCACGACATTATTGCCACCCGAGAAAACAAATAAACGCACACTAAGGGGATGGGAAATGGAGAGCAGCCAGCGGTAAACGATGTGGAAATTAAAGACGTCCGTACTGTGAACCGGACTTGTACGTCCGCGGGAACGTTTCATGGTTGTTTGATAGAGAAAATAGATGATATTTTTCACCACGAAATAAACACATGGAAAATGATTTGGTGAACAGGATGAAATTTTGAATTAATTTAACATTGTGATTTTTTGATAAAAACATCATTGAATTTAATCAACATTTTACACAAAAGAATGAAAATAATACTTAAAGGTAAAAACTCCAGCTTCAAACACAATCAAAACTTGGCAACTTAGCCAAATAGATCTGAAAGTTTGAAGATTTTCATGACATAAGCAACGTAAATGCTAAACATTTTAAATATTTTTCAAAGGTTTTTTAAAATGCGGAATTATGTTAAAAAAAACGGAATTATGTTCCCAAAAACCACCACTTTGGCCATCTTGAACCATGTTGAGCATAGATTTTCGAACAGTTTTTATTAGAAATACAACATCTTTATTCCCTTCGGAAAAAAGGCTAGCTACAATGTTCTCAAAAAATGAACACATTTCTCCCAACAAATATATCATCACCGTACGAATGCGCTGTAGTGTGTACGCACCAAAGCAGTTTGTTAGTGTATATCTTGCCTCTAATGTAGCCGGCATGAGAAGGAAAAACACATTGCCATCATCCATAAGGCCCCGGATAAACATCTCAATCCCATTATCCACCGCTTCACAGACCTTGATGCCTTCGAGTGCAATCCATTTATCACTTTTCCGGGTGTTGCAATCGTGTCTCTAGCTAGCTCGCCATATCATTTCCCCCCATGCCGAGGCAGTTTTGGGATGCAATCAGTTCGAAGCGTCCGTTACCATGACACCTAGTGGAAAATGCGAAATCCTGATGCAACAACAAAGCGCAACAAAAAGTAAGTTGGAAATAACAAATAAAAAAACACGCAATAACTATTTTGCAATGCAACACAGTGCGGATAAAAACAAAGGTTGATGCGACGAACGATCGGACCAGCAGCAGCACCCATTTTCGATCCACTGGGAGTTTATTTTCGTCCCCCTTAGCAACCTTATCAAGCGGATGGAATCTGAGAATAACGCAACAGGCGGAAAGCTGACACTCGACATAAACGGAAATGAGGCGATACAATAAAGGCTAAAAAAAGTACACAAACACACATACAGACAACACAGAGGAAAAGGATGCGCTTCTGGAAACGCCTTCTGGTCCGGCACAACGTCGGGTGATGGTAGTTTTTAATTTTTTGTTTTGTTCCCTCCAAGCCTTCATCTATCCTTAACAACCTTCCTAACAACGGTACACTACTGTGTGCTTGTTGTTTCAAGGGTTGCTGGATTTTATTTGCACCATGTAATGCCAAAGCTTCCTCCCTGCCCTGGGCGGATGGATGGATGGATGTGTTGGAGCCAAGTTGGAAAAGAGTTGTACGCGTAACAGCCCTCATACGAACGGAACTACGTCAAATGGCGCTTTCCAGCACCATGTTGGACGACATATGTGAGCCGTAAAATAAATGTGTGCGTGTTTTTTTAACTGTGTTTTTTTTACTCTGGACTGAATAGCTGCCAACGAAATGAGTAAGGATTCAGACACCCCGGTACGCTTGATTCACTCATTCTACGTTGAGTGGCCATCCTGGTGGGTTTATGTTGTTGCGCTTCCATTACGATGTATCATCATAAATCCCACATCCCACTCCCGCCACCATTCGGATCTTTCAGGCTCACAACACAAAAAAACAAGAACCACCATACTGCTACAACATCGGATCATAAATAGTCGATAACGAGGATTATGGATGTGAAAGTGTGGTAAAGTATGGCGCAAAATGTAATCGATTGGCATCAACGTGTTGACGATCACTGGAAATGATAGCGATGTTTCTTACAGTAAACACAAATTGATGGTCGGCGAAGAGCTACAAAAATGTTATAAATGTTTCAAATATGCCAAAAAACAACATGTTTCCTTATGCTGTAACACGCTATTTTCTATGTTCACTTCCAGCTGTCAGATGCTGGTTTATGTTACTTGAAAAATCTGTGTTCAAAATATGATGCACAGTCTGCGGGAAGCTGTTACTATTTCGAATCATAAATCACGCAATACACGACGGTTCTTCTTTTAGGGAACACTCTCAGAACATGATTGAGATTACATTCTTCCCAAAGGTAAATAATCATTCTTCGCGCTGTTCTCAGTCTTCGCTTTGAACTCCAAGAACACCAAGCACTATCCAAGTGTCACTGTTTGTAACTCGACTTGTAACATACTGTTTCTACCCATTTTTCTTGTTAGCTTTCTAGCATGCATACAAGATGCATCACACGACAAGTAGAAGACACACATGCAAACCATATACACACAATAAATCATACTCATCCTTCCACTTTGGACGGGAATGATCTACACTTTCGCTTCGCAAAACCATACTCCCGAACAAGCAAGCGATCGTGTTAGATAAGCAAAAGTTGTCCATCCGAGAGTAAAACGTAATTAAATTCCGCTCAACTTTTCACACTTTGCGGACAGTGATAAATTATGATGCAATATCTTCCCAGCACAGCAACGGGAGAAGTAAACTTAGCCGTTTTACTTTCTTGAAGGAAGTAAGGCATATCAGACTGGAAAGAAATGGTGAAATTGGAGGTACAAGAAAATAAAACAGTACACCACACGCTAAACTGCGATTGAAGTTTGATTGAGCAAACTATAACTTCACCAAAGTCGAAACTGGTTCTCAAGTAGCTAAAGTGCACGGCCCAGAAAGCTCGTAAACAGCATTGACCTACTCCTGGAACCGTCTTTTCAGTGTAATAATCTTTTGCACTGGTGTAATAAGCCTATGGCTTCCGGGTAAGTGTTGTGCGGTGCTTGCTGGTAGAGATAGCGATAAGCTGTCATTTGCAGATCTGAGTGAGTAATCGTTTAATGAAGAGAATTATGAGGCAGGATTAGCGTGAAAAAGGTACTCGAGTAAAGTAATTAATTTTTAAACCACGCCATGAAAGAAGGAATCGCCCCTCGCGGAAAGAAGTATTTGAACAAATTAGTAATTTATTGTTGAACACATTTTGATGAGGATCAACTGTTCAAAAGACTAAGCACAGACAGAGCAGCAGCTTAAAATTAATGCAGAGTAATAAACAGTTGAACAAAATGACAATTATTTCACTTTGAGAACCATTCCAGTAAAATTCTAATTCTAACTTGCAATTAAAATTAGGTATAACATAAACATTTTACTGCTTAACTTGAAAATATGTTGTATGTTTTTGAGCAGCCTCGTAACAATCTGATTGGTTAAATGACTTCCCCCTTCGAAGATAAATGTCTTCATTTAAAAAAATCAACGATACAACCCTAAAGTATCATATTTTGACGTGTATAACGTCTCCCCGTGTATACAGACCACCGTGACAAATAATTTAATATTTTTGAAAGAAACAAATCTTTTAATTTGACAATTCAAAAAACAACTTTAACATGGACATTCCAATTTGGCTCAGATCAAATTTGTTTTTTTTTGCGCTTGTACAACAAGCGAATGATAGAGTTACTTTGGTAGTTTCGTTAGTTTACTTTCTTATTCTTGTAGTAATTACTTCTTCAGGTACTTGCTACCAGCAAGATCAATTGTTTCCTCAGCTTGCAAACCTCTTTCATTTTCCTTATTTATTTACTTGACGACAGTCTTCTTTTTTCATTGTTAACTTCGTTGATACCCATGCACAACCACCATGACTATGTTTGTTTGAAATCCAATGTACTGTTTCAGGTATAATCGAAAAGTTGAAACTCGTGTAAAACGACCAATCTTAGTCTGATTTTGTTCATTTTATACATAAAATCGGGTAAAAAGTTTATCAAAGTTAAAATAATAATGAATTGAGGTAAATTTCATTCGCAATCCAATAGAATTTACTTGTTTGTATGTTACGTATAAGAAATTCAATCAACCTAACACCTATCAAACTCCATTTAGCTAAATTGAGATTTGATCCACTCGATTTGATTTGAGCAGCAAATTGATGATTAGTTTATATTTTATAAAATTGATTTTATATAAGCAAATCGATGATGGTTTTATATTTACCAAACATACATTTAACACTTTACAGATTATTGTAGTACGAAATGCACGAAATATGAGTAGACTGAGAATACTTTTTACATTATTTTTACATTATAGTAAATTTATTTCTAACTAAAATGGAAATGTGATATTTGATATATAACTGATTGAACCAATTTGAAAGCTAAGTTAAATTCCTCCAATCAAAAACATTTGATGGTTCTTAATTAAGCTATACATTCAGTTCCAGGAATGGAAAACAATGATCCCTGCTACAGTCCAATCGAACACCTTCTACAACACTTAACGTTAATGTGACTGTGCAACAACAAAACAGCTACCACACGAAGCGCATACAGCAAAGTTTCCATTTTCCAATCAAGCATTAAGCAGCGATTTTAAACGCATTACAATAAATTCTGTCGAGCGATGTTCACATTTTACATGCAAAAACACATACCCATGTGGTAAACGAACTCGCTACAACTGTGTTTATTATTCGCATGTGAGTATGGGTACCTGCCCTTCAGCACAACAAAACAAACGAACTCTAACAGATTTACTGAGAAATGAGAAGTTTTGTGCAAAAACAATCCAATTTCATAATTCAACAAACATTTTTTTACACATCCACAGACCGGCAGCACCCTTACCGGGTATGACTTGGTTAAACCCGCAACCCCTTTTTGCTTAATGCTGGTATTTATTTGTTCAACGCAAATTCCCCATTACCATTTCCCTCTAAAGTACTGTGCGCACTCTGCGCTAGCGTGTGTGTTGGGTGTCACAGGGAGTTCATTTATACTCCTGCTCCAAGGGACGTTTTGCCTCCGGCATCCAGGCATTTAATCTACTTCTCGGCTGGGTTTTGTTTGCAAAATTTAAAGCTCTTTTGTTGAGTGAGACAACAAAACCCTTTTGATCGTAGACGGTCTGTGGAAAGAAACGTTGAACGTCGAAGATGTCCCTTTTTTAGCCATTCCTCACCTCTCTTGAGAGTGCCCATGATCCGGCGGATCTTAGAGCCTCATCAACGCTCTAACCCTTCTCTAAGCAGTCAGGCTTAGAGGACAAAGTCTAGCTGGAAAAAGTGCTCTTAAAAGTGTCTTCGTGCGGTAGTCTAACACGGAAAAAAAGTCCGGGACAACGAAGAAAAGTCGAGACCATTCTTAAACACTCCTTCCCATCCTTTTTCCTGATGAGGGAGACTCGATGTAATCCCATTGCTTTTGCTTTTCCATTCCAATGGTCTGGCGTTTCCTCAACCCTATTAGTGTCGGCAAGGGAGTTTGGTATATATCGACTTCAACCAACTTACTGCACGGTCACACACCGAGTGTCAGTAATGGTGAGCCACCGCCGTGTGAAGTTGTCCACGTCCCGTTTATTTGTGCTCCGGCCGGCGAGCGTAATTTCGATTTAAAACATCAATACTGACACAAAGACCGATTAAAGGGAAAGGAATGTAATGGAAAGCAATGGATCGAATAGACGAGAGAGGGAGAGAGAGAATGGTAAAAGGAGGAGCTGCGGCGAATCATCAAACACAGCAGTCTCAACCTTCGTCGCATTCCTGTACAACCTTCATTTCAACCCGCACACCACGCAAGCCACCCCACAGACAGAAAATAGTGGAGGGAGTAAGCTTGAAAGAAAATGTACTTACAAGGTTGGCTCCCAAGACACACGGTCCGGTTGTTTAACCTTGGCCTCGGTTTCTATGTTTGCCTTTTTATTTTACAGCGTTTTACAACGGCGTTCTGGAAGTGTTGGGATGGTTGGGGGAGCACAGAACAGAAACAAAAAATGGAGTAAAACGGAGACAAGCACGAAAGTACTCACATAGCACACCATTACTGCGAGTAAATTCCTTGAGCTATGTTTCAACCTACGAGCTTCCTAGTGTTCTTCAAACAATAGGAGAAACATATACATACATCTGCACACGTACACAAAGCACAAATGTGAAGTGTGTGTGTTGACTGTGAAGGGTGTGGAAATATGCATGGCCACTAGAACCTACAACTACTGCTGCTGCTGCTGCTGCTGCTACCAGGGGACTGCCGCTCAATCGCAGTACATACTGCTACGTGGCACTTTTACTAAACGGTTCTGAGTAAGCTGGCGAGACCACTAGATGCTGCCGGATTGTGCTCTATGTAAATACGCACTCGATGGGAGAAGAAATCTAAAGCAAAAGGATGCTCATACCTTTGGGGTAGTTTGATTGGAGCACTGACGGGGGTCTTTTTTATAGGAACCTCTCGAATTAATCCGAAGCACGTGCTCCAATGGCAGCTGTTCGATGGCAGCATCGTGAACTCGAGACATGCGCGGATTTTTCTCCATGGAAACTAAGTTTTGTCTGTTGAAGATGTTTGACAAGATGTTTGTAATGTTGATTAAGTAATAGATGAAAAATGTAAACAGATTCGGTTCGCAAATATATTTGATTCATCCCATCAAATTGAAACATACTGCAATCACAAAATAATTCTTGTTTATGTTATTACTACGAAGGTTGTAAGACTATGTACTTAAATATTATAATCATTAAAAGCTTCATAAGACTTATTAGTTCTACACAATCTACAATATACATCATGTTAATCAATCAATCAATCAATAAAATCACGAATCACATAAATCTAAAAGTGTTTCGCAAAACGTATCCAGTCCAGTTTTAACAGAAACTGTAAAATAATTAAAAATGCCGGGGAATCTCAATGATAAACTAAGCAAAACAGATAATTCCATCAATAAATAAAATTGGCATATTTTTTTATATTTTATCAAATCGCCTTTCTTGTCTAAACGCTGTACTGCTTAAGTAAAATAGCTTAGAAGGAAATGCCGATATTTCCAGGAGGAGACTTTAAGATATCATGTTTTTTATTCAGTAGGTACGGTCCGAAAAGACCGTATTGCTTGTAAGCTAGCATTTAAAATTACTCTATTTATTCGGTTTAAATATTTTGATGTTTTAAAATTGAATCAGTATAAAGTTGAAGTTCTTCCTGCTAAGAACAACACAGCTGGCCCAACAAATAACTGAAAACCACTAATTATTAATATATTCGTTCCCAGACAACTTGTGAGGTATCATTTGCTCTTTTGCAAAACCTCAGCAGAATCAGCACTATCAAGTGAAACTATACCATCTTTTGTCATTATATACCTCTTCAAAAGCACACCAAAGAGGCACGCGCGTATAGAAACAGACAGCTTAAGCCACCATAAAACCATAGCACAACACAACACTTTATCGGCGCACAATCCGGCCTGTTCCGCCATTTCCATTTAGCATAAATTGGAATTCATTAAACCTTTTCTACCACGGCCACACGTGCCGGCATCGGGCCACATATGGAGAATCCCTGGCTTTTCTCGACAGCTTTCGCTACACGCGACGCCCACACGGTTTCGCGGTTTTTTAATAATTCGTACACCTCACCTTCAATCTCGCCCTTCTCACTCTTTCTCTCTCTTTCTTCCTCACACCAAAATGTCCACAATTCGAGAGTGGTTTTCCCGGAAAAACTAACATAGATTGCTTCTGACGCTTTCCCGGTTCGATGCGAAAGCTTCCAAAGAAGAGCCGAGCAAGCGGGGAAAGAGGATGAGCCGTAACATTACTGCCGCTATTACCACAGACTGTGCGATCGCTGGTGGCCTTGGTAACGTGGGAATGCCGCAAGCATTCCCCAATTTCTATCCACTCATAAAACAAACATCACAAACGCAAGCACAGCATGTCGGTTTTGGGCAAGGATTTTCAACATTTCCCCCCAAGGGCAGAGTAATGGAATATTTTAAGCCGATAAAAATGAGAATATAAAGCACCATTTTTCGGATGGTTCTTTATCGATCGACCGACATGGTCGTTGGGAGGTCAGCCAGTACCGGACCGGAGCGCGCGTGGTATTACATTGCTCGGGAAGCGCAAAGAAAGGCCACACTATAAACGTGTTGCTGCTGCTGTGTCTGTTCGGTGTCGGTTCCCCGTGGGGAATAATTTTTGACTAAAACTGCCCCAAAGTATAGCAAAGGCAGCAAAACACGAAGTCGAAATGCTGGTAAGTGGATTTGTAAGCGAACGACCACTGAGTGAGGGATAGAGAGAGAGAGAGAGAGAGACGGCGAGAAAGAGAGCAAGCGAAAGCAACAACCCACGATGGGATTCAAATTTACGGACTTTTCACGCCATTTTTCTTCCCCGTTTTCCATTTTTGCAGCACGGCAAAGTGAGTGGGAGAGGTCGTAGGCGACAGGATTTATTGATTCTCCCGGCACGGAGAAGTGCCTCGGATGTGCCTGGACTGCCCTTCCGTATCCGAGAGCCGTACCGATGGATCCAAGGGGATAAATTGTCCCTCATTCCAGATCTCCGGATACGTTCTGCGAAAGACGACGAGGACATTATCACCGTACGCAAAACGAGGGGAAATAACCCCCACACGCAAAGTTATCCGGGCATGAGAATGTACGACGTTCAAAGAATTGCAAAATAAGCATGGATTTGGACGTACCGAACAATGCGGGTTTACTGCGGGTACACGTATTTGACTCCAAGCAAACAGCAGCACAACTTCGTGCAGGTCGAAAATCGGCAGCACACACCGTAGTAGCACGTGGCTCGCTCGAGCATGCGTTCGTGATAATGGTACGTGATGCGTTTTCCAACGGTTGTCACTACCGTACCACGAAATGGAACTACGCTTTACGACTCCGGTCCGACAACAACAACAGACGGACACAGATATGAGCACTCGCCGGTGCTGGTGATATGATCGGTTTTGGTGTTGGGATTATGTTTTGATTTGTAAAAGGCATTTTGTCGGCACCCTGTTCATTGGCGTTTTGTTTCGCGTTTTGGGTGATTTTGGCATTTATTGGTCCAACGAGAGCACAGCACAGCATACGCATCGTGAAAATTTCAGAATGGCATCATGACCAAGCAAAGAATGTGTGTTGAGCGAATGCGAAAGACTAATAATCGTGCCCAAATTACAGCACACTATTGTGTTTGGGTGTGAAAACCATCCGAAAGATGCTCCCAGTTTTGAGTGCAGCTGGCGCCATCGCTGGGACATGGATGGTTTTGAAACGTGCTCAGGGTGCAATTATCCCTTTCTTTATGTGCCAATCAGCCCAGTCATAAAACCATTTTCCATTTCATTCCATTTTAAGTTACACACAATCACACACCAGCATATGTGTGGTGCGAAAACATATTTTGGGAGATGGCCATTACGTGATAATTATATGAATATGTTTTCATTGTGTATGGTTCTGTGTAAAATGAGATTATCGAATTGGTAAATATTCCATGTTTCTTAATGTTAAGATGTGGAACTACAACAAGGTTGAACAAAGATTGCAAGATTATATTAATGGAGGTTTTCTTCGATTCTTTGCACCTGCGTTTGAGTTGATGCATCGGGAGAGATACATTTTTGTATTTTTTTTTTGTTTATTTGTGTGCTTTTTTGGCGATAAGAATTTTTCATTTGGAACAACTTTTATGGTAGTATTTATCGATTTAGAACATTCATGATACCTCACAAATTATATTGAGCTCTAGAAGCAAACATCTTTTGATATTTACATCTGAAACGTCCATTCCAGTCAAACGAACAAAATGAATCCAAATACGCTTTGTTCGTTCGATTTTTACCAACAGAAACTTTCCGTGAAATGCATTCCTGAATGCTGTTCTGTGCACATGAATCGCTTACATTTATTTTATTCTACCATCCGTCTACAACAATGATAATCTTCCCTGTCCTGCTGAAGCTTTTCGCGAGAGTCGAGCTACCGAACACAATCGAGCTACCGTGTGTTACATCGTGTGCGTTTGATACTAGCACCGCAAGCCAGCCAGTGGAAAGCAGGATCTGGAACGGTACATTTGATCCAAATCAATCGTAATTTATTGGAGCGAAAAGACATCCCTACCGACATTCCGGTGCCGGAACCGCGTGACCGACCCATGAACCGTGGGCAACCGACCGATCATGATCCTTTCTTTCGCCAACGCACAAATATTCTGCGATTGAAACAATCGACCCAGACGCGGTGGAGTATCGGGCACGAGAAAACCATACCCGCCTCCCTTTTGGTGTGATGTCCTGTTGCTAGTACACACATACTGTAGTCGGGATTCATCGCACACACACGCGCGATACAATTCAAGCTGAACACCAAACGGATTGTAAACTTCACCCGACAGCAGCGCTCAACTGTGAACGATTTGATCGATGTAGGAAGATTGCAAAAATGTTGTTCATAACCTTGTTACCTATACTTCTTTTTTTCGTAGCAAAAGTAGAAAGCAACACGAAATTGAGAGCACAAACAATCGTGCACACAACCAGTTCTTGAGCAAACCCCAAGACCAACCTTTACTGCTACATCGTCGTTGTGGCAAGGATGCTATGGCAGAACGTTTTGCTCTCCAACCCGTACTTGGCACGATTTCGATTCCCTGTCTTTGGTCGGTAAGTGTGTGCTTTATTATTTCTGAGTAGACAACAGGAAAACTGTTTGCCTTTGGCTCTTCCAAGAAGCAGACAGCGCGGGTCCCAAGGTGTTTTTGTTTGCTTGTAGGTAACACATCCCTAGGCAAACTCATGATTGTGATCCACTCCGCCCGTCCCACCCCCAACGGAGAAGCGTATTGAAGAGACGTTTTGCAGGGAGGAAAATTGCCTGATCTACCACCTTTTTTACAACAAATTATGTCGTCTTTCCTGGTAAGCGAATAAAAGCAAACACAAAAAACTAGATGTCCTGATTTTGGGTCAAACTGGTCCAAACACCTTCCAACCGTCACTATCGCAGCGCTAGAACCATCTTTACAATGCCTATTTTACCACTTTCTTTTTCGAAAAGCGTTCACATCCATGACGTGAGCTCTTTTTGATTGGTTAGCAGGAAATCGTTCACTTTCATCATTTGGTGCGAACCGAAAAAGAAAAGGCACCAATTCCTAGGAACAACAAAACACTGTCAACCACACCGAAACTCCTGCGGAAAAGCTCCTTTCCGGCAAGGTTTGTGTTTGTGTTTCAGATTAAATATCTGTCGCAAACGGCAAACACGCCACACGGCGGAACAAATTGTAGAATTAAATTAGCTCAGGTGTAAAATTGCGTTAGCGAACGGGCAGGAAGTAACCCTGGGAGATGAACAATCAGTGCGGCTGGTTCAAGTTTGAGCGTATGCATGTGTGTGTGTAAGATTCAATTTGTTTTGGGACAGATTGTCGACTTCCGTTTAATGTTTGCTCATTTTCATGAATTTATGTGCAGGTAAGATGGTGTAATTAGTTACTTATTGTAGCATCATTACAACTGTTACAGTTTACGGGGTCTCATAAATCATTCAACTTTAGTAAATAAGTACATATAGACAAATGTTATATTTTCTATTAGTCGATCTACATCTTTTGTATCAAAATAACCTTAGATTTGTGTACTGCTATACGCAAGAATTATTTTGATAACAAAACATGGAACATGCATAATATTTCAAATGGAACCAATGGAACTAACATCCGGGATGTGCTTATAATACTCATATTATTGGGCACTAAATTATAAAAGTCTGCGATTTACACGTAAACTATTTGCTATATTGTCTTATGCCATACAAATTACCACCGAATTACAGGTAAAAGTGGTAATGCAGGTAATCAGAACTGTAAATAACACTAACCTTCCTGTACGTGCCCAAAAGTTGTTTATATTGCTTCAAAGCAAAACTTTCCTCAAAGAACCTTTCACATATTGTTTGTATTATCCTTACGCGAGCGTCCAAAAAACCAAAAAAAAATGTCGGGAAAACTTTTACTCAAGGTTGCTTTGCCAAGTATTTGTATATCTTGTTGCTACCCAAGGACACTTACAAACACACACACAGGAAGTAAGCGATGCATCCTTGTCGCACCTTATGTGGCATCTTTCACCTTTGGTCCCCAAGCATGCAAGTGCTCCTGGTTGAGAGATATTTCCCTGTCAAATCCACTCACAAGAAAGATGATTCTTCTTTGGCTTGTTTGGGTTGCTCTTCTTGTCTTTCTATTCCCACCCAAACGTCGTGTTACCTTGAAACGCTGTCGCTGTCTCATGCCGGTGCTGCCAAAGTTTATTTTTCACATTATATTGTGCCCTCAACACGTACGTTATGACGTGGGGATACGTTTTCAATCAAAGGTCTCCAAGTATCTCGACTCCGAAAGCTGGTATGAGTAAGCGAAATGTAAAATAATACATGAAAAAATACCTGCATCATAAAGTTCATAATAATACTGCTGTTTTAATACTGGTTTTACGGACAATATTTTGTTCGCTGTAGCTTTTGGCTTGCCATGTTCTCATGAGTGACAGTAAAATGTGTCATTTTATGTTTTCGGAAAACTTTCCTATGATGTGTCTTTTTTTTCAATTGAAACGGGACTTAGTTTACGTGAGGGAAGCTCCACGGGATAAGGTTGAAAAATTGTTTTCAATTAATTAACGTCACATCCCTTATCATTGCAGCTCAGAAAATGTGACCCAAAGTAAGGGATAAACTTACAGTTATACAATTAAAGCTTGCAAGTCTTGCATTTCCCATGTAGGAAATTGGAGAAAGAGAAGATTAACTTGTTAGACACGTTTTAAATTGACTGACACTGTACAAGACTGTACACAGTAGATCAAACAACACCTGGAACATTTGAAAATGAAAGAATCCTATTTAAATGCTCCACTGATCAGAAGTAAAATATTCTTCTTCTTTGGCACAACAATCGCAGTCGGTCAAAGCCTGTCTGTACCCACTCTAGTGAAGTGAGCTTGGCTGTCAGTGACTTATTGTTACCATAGCAGTTATAGTCAGTCCTACGTATTCGGGGCTTGAACCCATGACGGGCATGTTGTTACGTCGTACGAGTTGACGACTGTATCACCAGACCATATTGTAGAATATTGTTCGTTAAATGTTATTTAGCGAAGATTAAAAGCCTATAATCATCTCTAACCTGCTAAATTGCCCATAAGTAGAATATTGTTCGTTAAATGTTATTTAGCGATGATTAAAAGCCTATCATCATCTCTAACCTGTTTCAGCTTAATTCAATGCATATTTATAGCTAATTGTCGATGAATTTTACAAAGCGAAAAAAGTTGCTATGCACATTTCCTAAATGAATAATTTGTTAAGCTTTTAAATACTGATATATTCATTCAAAATTGTGCAGAGCATAAACAAAGACATAAACAGAGAAGTCAAGAATCACCTATTAAAAAGTCACCCCTTTTTCCTATTTGGCGCATTTTTATGCGTGGCAAAAATGTTTGCAGCGAACATTTTTTAGTTTTAGACTATATACGAATATGCGAAAATTGCCTTCATCAGCCAAACATTTCATTCTAATTTGAGCAAATATGTATCACCAATTCAAAAACACACAATTATATATGATCTAAATATATATGTGTTTAAATTCAGTTTTTAAAACAGGTTTTAGAAATATGAAACATGGAATTTTCCGCACAAATATTTTGAGCAAGGTTTGTATTATATGATAAATTATCCATAAATATTGAACAATTTTTTTTCCTAGCTGCAGACTTCGCAATTTAAGATACTAGATGCTCCACTGCTATCCAATTTGTTAAATAAAAACAATTATCCCGATTAAATTTCCATCAACCATGTCCCAAAAGATTCCCTTCGGCCCAAAACCATCATCATCATACTCGTTTTTCTACAAAGGAAACGAAAATTAAGAGCAAACATGACTGTGATTGTAAATTATCTTTCATCGCTCATAATGATTATTAAATTAATAACGTCTCCAAACAAGATGTCAACTTTCCAACCATGGGCGCTTCATTCCGTTTTCATTCTCGATTTTTCTTTTTCTTTTGCATTTCCATCACAAAACAGCAAACATATTTTTAGCACGCTCCAAACGATGTCTCATTTAAATCGATCGCTTTTTAAAACACACCAACATTTGTCATCCAGCTCGAACCAAATGCCCCACAAATGTGTTGTGTCTTGATTTTGGCGGCCCCATCATAGGCTAGGTCTGCGGTACGACAAAACCGCAACAAAAACAGCTCCGAGCAGCTGCCGTTGTTCACAGACACTTAATCAAAATCCATCCAATTGACACATGGGGAAGAACACCCAGATTCTTTGTACGAGCAAGAAAAAAAAAACAAGAAGTCAACAACCGGCGAACGGTTTCATCCATTCATCAACAATCGTCACCAATTGGGATGGTGCGGCAGACCCCCGAGACCGTTTCTTTATTGGTGGTGATGGCGAAGTGAAGGTTTACTTTGGCAAATGAAAAATGAGTGTCTATGTTTGCGAGACGGTTTCCCCTCCCCTAGAGGGGATTAATGGAGCTTGTGAAGCATCGTCTCGAAAAGACTGGGTAAATAAAAGGCCTCCCAGTCTCTACTGCTGCACTTGAAAAACACAGACCCTCCGGGTACGGTTACGAAAGGCCCATCTAAGCATCACAAATCATTTCCTAGAATGGTGAAAGAGAAAAGCCCAAAAAAGCTCAGATTATCCGATTATCGTGATTCTTTATTCTAACTCAACAACAACCCGACGTCTACACGCCTGCAAGAAGCCATTCCCCCGGAAAGGATTCAATCCAAGATCTACGGAGTGATTAAGATCGCCAGGACATCGTTTGGTACGCCACCGTTTTTGCCTCACAAATATGTTCCAATAGGCTTTCTCACTACGCCACAAGTGATGAAAAGGTGAAAAGCCTCCGCTCGGAATAGAACGGCACGGTGTACTATCTTTATCGCTCCCAAAGGCGACATTATACTGTAGTCTGTAGTCCCGCTCCCAAGAGGCCAAGAAAGCAAAAACCCACAAAGCTAAAAATAAGCTTGCACACAAAAAAGAAATTCCGGAGCGGAGCGTTTACATATTCCTGTAACAGACGCTTTAATCGTACGCTCCTCTTCACAAACGCCCAATATCACCGATCACAGCTGAACGGGTGCGATATTTTCCCACGAAACAAACAACATGCACCCAGCGCGTTGGTACATTTGTGTTAGATTTTTCCACACTTCCTGTAGCGTCTGTTGCGCAAACGTAACGAAAAAGGTTTTCGGCATCGAACGAAATGGTGAATTATATTCGAGCATTGCGAGCCACAGCGAACAATGCTGTAGAGAGGACTTTAACCACCTGTTGAAAATGGTGGGGGCAAGGTTTAGAAGGGCCCTGTGTCGAATGGCGTAACAAAGCCATATGTTTGTTTTTATTCGCACTCTACAGGTCAGGCGGGTCTTTGATTTTTCGTCTTTGAAGAGCTTGAATAAAAGAAACGGTCATAGCTTTAATTGTTTTTATTTTTTCCTCTGCCGTTTTTGTGCTACTTTTTAGTGATTTTATCCTTCAAAGAATAACGAGTGCAGATAGAAAGCAACTTAAACAAAAAAGGTAAGCGATGAATGCAAAATAGAAGCTGACACGCGATGGATTTTCTCTAATCTAGGCACGTCGAGCAGGCAGCCCAACCTACTGCAACACGAAGAGTCGCCTTTGAAGGTAGAAACTAGAGATGAAAAATCCGTACAAAAAAGCGCTGACTTTGCCATCCCGTCGGAAGCGGCTTCAGATGCTTGCGATTTATAACTTGTGGCTCACACGCACTGTCCACATGTATGGGGTGGCATGTGGAGCTGTAGTGAGAGGGAAGAATAAAACCACAAACAAATGAGAAAACCAGCCTCCCACGAGAGCTGGCGATTTCCCGGGGATCGCTTCAGAAACAACAAACGAACGCACACCGCACCGACGAATCGTCGGGGCCAACTTTCATTCGCCGAATGTGGGATCGTCTTCTTGTTTTACTACCACAGAAGCCTCTCTTCCCAGCAAAGTTTGATATGGAGGGGAAGAATGCAAAAAAAACGAGTGGATGTATCATGGCCGGGAGATTAAATGCTTATGGAAAGGCTTTCCCAGTCGGCATGCCATTTACTTTAGCCTTTGCCTCTGTCCCCGGGGGCATCAGGCGTCAGTACCGAATACCTGACAGTATCCGAATGGGATCGTTTGTAAGCCACTTTTCAGTCCTAGTGTGCGAGTATGTTGCGTTCCTAGCTGTGTGTGTATGTGTGGTTGAAGTATTTTTTCACTCACTCCCATCATGCATAACGTAAAAATGGGCAAAAAATACCCCGGGACAGGGAAGCTTCTGCAGACCAATAGCCTAGATACTTTCGATGACCTAGGAACGGTAGCACTAGTGAAAATGGAACGAGCGCACGGCATGACATCCAAGGGTAAAGAATGATCCTTATTAAGTGGGGTAAGCTACGCAGTACGCTGTGAAAGTCATTTTCCTTTTTTAGTTGGACTATAGTTGCGTAGAGCATGTGTGTCATGGGTGAAAAGGAAAATAGTGTAGTGAAGGCTACTGTGAAAGTTTTATTTTTACCGAAGATTTAAAGAATGTTTCTCGATAATAATAAGGATTTTCGATTGCAAAACATCTCATAGTTCCTGATGCAGATGCTTGTTCTTTATCCAAGTAATTAGCATTAAATTACCGTATAAATTATTCCATCATACTAGATTTCTAAAATAAATGTGATTTGTTTCGAAATTTGCGAAAGAAAAATTGTTACATTTGAAGATGGATGTTTCTAAGAGAACCAGATTTTAGAGTGTATAACGATTGGGGTCGTTGGGTAAAAAAACAATATCAGATAAAGAAATGAGAGGTGAGTATTTCGTTTGAAAAATATCAATGAGGAAGAAACAGGGCAATTCTATGAGATGTAGTGTAAATCATTACTTAGGATAAAAGAAATTATTGCAAAACTAAAGAATAATCACTTATTTTTAAACTATTGAATAATTAATCAGGGAGGTCATAACACTCGAGAGATAGTTATACACACTAAAATACTTTAAATACATAAAACATTGTAGGCTGATGTTTTAACCTATCAACTGTTTGCATTGTATAGCAGTTTTTGAGCAGCTATGAAAGTGAGTATAATGTACAGGTGGGCTTATCCCAAGTTGTATGTATTTAGAGGGTTGATTTTTATCGCTTCTCATTCTGAATGAAGATTTTAAGAGTCTTTTGTGTATTCGTCAAGTTACCAGAAAGCCTGTTTGAGCAAAAGTGTTTACCCATCCTGTTAAAAGGTGACATTCAATTTTGTTTATAAAAACAGACTACAAGTCCACCTGGTCTACATACACTTTGAATCTAGATTCTACCATTTTAACATTTTTTAGAGCACGTACTCGAATCTAATTATAGCTTTGAGGCTAAAATAATCTAGGCTGAAAATAGCAGGCTAGTTTTGTGTGTGGTTTTGTATGGAGTGTTGAAATTATTTCAGCCGCCAACTGTCAAACTCGTATCAGTACTGTAAACTAGTATCGTGAAAGGCCCCAATATTAAGTTGCATATGGTGATTTAAAATAAATAAATAATATAAATTAAAATAAATAAATAAATAGAAAAATGTTTTGATCTCATCATAAAACATCAAATGAGTTTTTTTAAAGCTTTGCTATCGCAACTAATTGTAATAAACTTAAACTTGATAATTTCGATGAAATCCTTATCAAAATACGGAGCATAACAACCTAAGCCAGAGTTCCAAGTCTACCTCTATTCAGCAAGAATTCATAATTAACCTTAGAAATAAAGTAATATTCATTAATTAAAAGCAATGGTATAATGCAATTGGTCGTCGAAGAAGCAATATGAAAAAAATAGCGTGATACTTAATGCATCAATGGTGATCAATCAGCCAGTTACGAGGCTAATAATCAAGGAAATGTTGAATATTTCGCTATCGGTTTAATGATGATGAACCGAAAGCATAATCATTCGACAACAATACAAATATAAATAAGCTACTTGCCTTACTTGTAAAATCATACAACATTTTACAAATGATCCTGTTCAATAATTTCAAGCACAATCTAAAAACTCTCAATTCATAATGTGACTACACAACCCCAACTTATGCGCAAATGAAAAATCTGTTGACAATATAGAAGTTATAGCAGTGTGTCATCGTTAATCCGAAGGCATTCAAGGACAGCAGCGAGCAACGAGACCGATGAGAGCGTAACAAAACAGTCGTCCCAAACCCACACATCGCTCTCTAGTGCTGCTTCAACCCGGTAGAGATGCCAACAGAGCCAACACTATTGCCGGCGGATAGATCATACCAGCTAGGACACTTTTAGGGCCAGCGGCAAACACATTCCACATACCGTTCTATCTTCCGTTTTGCAGCTTCTTTGCAGCATCCCCAACAAAGCCACCGTGATGCGAACGGTGCACGAAAACTTTATTATCTGCGAATGGTCTTTTGCCATGGGTGGCCATTGTTGGCCTCCACGGAAAAGCCTACGTGCGGATGTGAGCTTCCCTGCATAGTTGAGATGGCAACAGACAGTGCTTAGAAACGGGGATGGCTTTTTTTCTTGTTCACAGGTTGAAAGGTGAATGTACACGCTAAGAGTGCTTACAGATCACGGGAAGGAAATAAAGCAGGGCAGGGTGGTTGTGACCGGAAAATATGCTGAGTGTTTGGATGGTCGAACGAAAAGCGAAAAAAACCTCGCCCCTAAAAGCAGGGAGTAGAATATCCATCCGGATCGAGTAAATCGATCGGTTAATGGAGCTGAAAGCGGCTTAAAGGCTTTCGATGCGCAATAGGACGACACTGTGAGAAGGGAGATTGAATAATTCATGATGGGTTGATTTTAAAGGCGTTGGTGAAATAAAGTGTGCAAAACTTTTTGTGTTATTGTGAGCGCCGTTAAGTTGTTTATCGAATCTCAATCGGATGGTTGAATTATGTAAATATGGGCTTAACTGGGCATGCAAACCAAATTTAATCTCGGATAATCGAAACCAGACAAAATGTTTACTATTATCTGCCTTCCATCAGCAACAGATAGGAACATCCGAAAACAATAACGTTGTTTACGAGCTTTCTACTCTAAGCACCGAATGGGCCAATTTTGTGTTATATGAAAGGAAAAGGGTCCTTTTCTTTATTTAACAATAGAGAGGTTTCGTGGTAATAAATGAGAGTAAAACATAATAACCACATGTGTTGAAATATTTAACCCCAAATAAGCCAATTTACCTCTCCAACAAATTCTACAAAATCTTGAACCTTTTCTGAGGCCCTTTTTGAATATTTATAGAGCAAAGGACACAAAAAACGCATTTACCAAATTACTACTCACACCAACAAGCCGTCAAGCTATTATGTTTGATCCGCCCATTTGTGCTTAAATATTAAGATTATTATGTTGCTTCAAAGAAGATGTCATGCTGTGGTAGAAACGTTGCATGCCGCTGTCACTGAAATGGGAGCTCAAACAGGTGTCCGACACTAGCGGCACGCTGCCACACAAGTTGCCAACATTTGGCATTGGACATTTCAACAGTCAACCATTGCCGCCAAACAATGTGTGTGTGTGTGTTAGTATGTATGTCTGTGGGGCAATGTTCTAGCGACCAAAAGCAAGAAACGAAACACCAACCACACCAGCACCAAACACGCGGTGTAGCTTCTTCACCGCACGAAACGTCAATTTGCTGTCATGTTAGCAAAATAGCAAAATGCTTTCGCGCCAGACTTTTTTTTTGGCGTGCATATGTGCGTGTGCAAGTGACTGTAGATATATGACTGTGCGGTAGAGGGAGAGAAGCAAAATTCGCGAAATGAAGTTTTTTCACGTTTTGACCTCCCCAGGGCACCCGCTTCTGACTGTCTAAAGTCCCCTGGCACACTGCGTCACAACGTGGCACAAAACGACCCGGGTGAGCTCGAACAGCAGTGGACGAGAGTGCCGCGGTATTTCGGCTAATGTTTCGGTCGGACAGCCGTCATTTACTTAAATTGAGTCAATTGTGCAACCGACGGAAAACGTAGAAATGTGTCGAGCTTGTTTTTTTTGCTTCGTGCCTCGTCTTGTAAGATGCTGTGGACAGCACACACAGAAGAGACACAAATAATGAAAACGCTTTCAACAGCAAAAAACGACTCAAAAAGCCGGTACGTATCCTTGCAAGCGCCTCGTCGTATCAGTACAATTGCGTGTCCCAATGTTGATTATCAGTCTCGGGGTGCTTTTTTCGGGGAGTGCTACTTCACAAATCAATACGTTGCGTCTGGCACGGAGCGGCATTTTACGGCAACACAATGGAGTGATTGGTATTCAGCAGGAGCAGGAAACACTCGAGCAGAACTCATCAGAGGATAGTTTGACAGTTGGCACAGCAACACATCCTTTTCGATCTGTTGCTTTGGAGCAGGAGGAAATGGACAGTATGGTTGCGTTTCGGTTGCTTTCTATTCCATTTGAAAGTGGTAAATGAGGGTTGTGTTTAAAATTTTGAAATTCAGCAATTTTAAATTGAAGATCATGGGTAGCAAAAAGGATTGTTACGATTTTTTAGAATAAAATATTTTTGAACCATTTTTGGATCGTTTTAGTTTGAGCCATGCTGGGTATAGTTTACCTTTCGTTAGATATATTAAAGAATACAAAATACAGAATGAGGATTTAATAGAAGATTAATGAAGTTGATATCCACTATCGATTGACCGTCGATCTTTTTTGTGGTGCTCGATCTGGATTATTTGTTGTAGACATCTTTGTTTAATTAAAGCCTCAATCACAATCAACTGGAATTAATTTTAAGCACAAGTTTGTGAAATTTTAAACTTGTAGCAAGCAAAATTTTCACAACATGAAATATTCATGCCACAAAAACAGTACAAGAAACCCATAAACATGTGCAACTTTCGAAAAAAAAGCTACACAAAACTGGCAAATATTCCCCACAACACTTCCGCCACAAAAGCGCTTTCACTCACAACAGCGCACCCCTGGGAAGTTACGAAATGGTGAGATTTTCGCATGAATGAATTATGCAACACTTATTCCATCCACCAACCTGCCAGCCAGGCGCAACGCTTAACTCCTTCCCGCATCCTTCCATTACCCGGAAAAAAAGCAACCGTGGCCGAAAATACTTTCATCGCCTACCAAAGCAATACATCCGAATCCTACCTATCTACCACCATTCCCTCAGGGGGGGCTTATCCACGTTCTATCGGAAAAGCAGCAAACCACCGGAAACGGCCTGGGAACGTGTACAGCAGTGAGTTTTGCCGACGATAAAGCTGCCGACAGCAAATTGAAGCATGAAGCGTGTGAGCCAATCGCTCGTCGCCTTTCCTGATCGACTGACGAAATCGAAAACAACTAGACAAAGTACTGGCAGGACACCTCGGGAAAGGCCTGGCGTGCATTCGACGGCCCCTGTACTGAGGTCGTTGATGAAATTTAGATTACGAGATTACGGCCAAGATCCGATTACCACGGCAGCAGAGGGATGTACGTACCGAAAGCCCACCCACCGAAGCGATGATGGATTAATGAACTTACACGCCAAACGGAGGCTGAGCGCGTGCTCCACAGGAAACAAACCGAGGGCACTCTCCCGCATCGGAGAAAACCTAACCAACCCTAAACCGTTTTCGGAAGACACAACTCGTACCGCGATCAGGCACAATTTTGCGGCTGGAAATGAGCCGGAACATGGGCCGCTGTGGCCGGCTTTCTAGCGACGCCTAAAGGCATACGCGTAGGCCGCTGCTGCTGCTGTCCTGCTAAATGGGAAATTCAAAGATGGCTAGCCATTGTTGGCGTAAAATTGAGTGTTGCCACTCGAGGCTGTGTCACGGCTTTTGAATTGCACCGTCGATTGGACACGCAAAGTGCCGCACAGGCTGGGTTTGGTAGCACGCGCTGGAAGACATTTTTCTTTAATGCTCTTTGTTGGAGGGCTTTCACTGAGGGCTGTTTTGGCTCAGCTGGGAGTACAAATTGTGTATTTATTGATGGGAAATTTAACACTGTCAGCCTTTTTGCGAGGGAATTGAATTGAGTTATCAATAATGATGCGTACGTAATTGAGTGCTTATGGCTAATGTAGGCTTTAAATAGGGGTAAATATACCGCAAATTTGGTGCTTATTCAAATTACTCAACACCATTTCACTTTTATTTAAGTATATTTACCACCCTCAAAGGAAACTCTTTTAATTTTTTTATTGAAATGTAAGTTCCTTTACAGAACGTATTTTGCAAACATTGAAATCAACGATTGAAGACATTGCATCTTTTTAACTTATTTTTATTCTTAACATTTATTAAAGAGTTTTATCCAGCTAATATGAAAACACATAAACATAAATTAGAAAATATATATTACATCAAGATTGTTCTTTCCAGTTACAAAAACATAGTTTTATAGACAGAAGGGGGTCTATACAGAACAGACAGAAGGTCTATAGGGTTTCTATAGACAGAATCTAAATATTTCTTTTTACATGTATCTTTTACAGTTTTCTCAATTCTATAACCTAACCCACCGTCATGCTCTCAGATAAACTCGATTACCCTTCCAGGGGCGTGATTGATTTCATTTGTTTGTGTCATGCTTTTTTTACTTCGCTGCTTCGCTTCTTATCAAGCAAACTCTTCTTTTCTTGTTTATCTCGAACCACTTCCATCCGAGGAAAGAACCCCTTCCGGATTGATGTCTATGCAACGGAGGTTCACAGTAAGCAACACCAACATAAAAAAAAACTAATTCGATTTCCCCCCAAAAACTACTTTCAACTTCTCTCTCATCTCCAATTTCCACCACTGCTTGGAGCTGACCCATGAAAATTGTTTGGTTTGTTTGGTGGTAATTTGTACCAGCTCGGCAACGTAACCAAATTACAGCGGTAGTGAAACTTCTGCACCACTTCTTCACACCTTCAATCTTAGTTGCTTTTCAAAGCAACAGCAAATAACAAAATAAGGGCAATCGATTTGAAAGAAGGGAAAAGTTCTGCCTCAACGATAGAACTTGTTTGTACTGACATTTTCAGGAAAAATTGTGATTACTGATCCCGTCCACGTACGGGATGTGAAATTACCATTCGTGGACCAATTCATGTGCCAGCGGCCACCAATAGTTGCTCGACAGCGAGCTCGAGCGATGTATGCGCTTGACAAGATAGTGAAGCTCAATTATTATTAGCCAAGCAATGGTGGTACCGTCCTGGCAAACTACCTTCGCATGCCGGAAATTGCTCGTAGACGGGCGTACCTCAGCATCTTAGCTGATCGCTACGTCTTGTGCGTCGTCGATAACAACACGTGCAGATATATACTTCCTGGCTGATTCATTGCAAAGAGCGATCAATGAAGGGAAGAAACTAGAAAAATTAGATTCAATTCAGCGAGCGTACTCTTATCAGGAGATAAGGAGTGACGTCTTTTGGAAGGTGTGTCTTACAAAAGCAGGTGCTAAATTTGGTGTCTTTGTTGTCATTGTTGTTTGCATGAAGCCATAAAAAAATTTGTAATGCGGTATATTCTTTATTAAGTTGGTAACACGTGTGTTCTTAGAGATTTATATTAATTCAAAATTATCATATTATGCTTGGTACTGGCGTTAGGAGGAAATTTGAGGACCGGGAGAACAATATAGGAGAAGGGATTAAAGAACTTGAACATTAAAAAAATATAAAAACCATTTTAATTGCGGTTGAGCTTAATTATCAATTATAAGAAATGCTTTAAAGAAGTGTGTAATTCATATGTTTTTATTTATTAAAAGTTAAATAACATAAACTATGTTTAAAAATATTAAATTTATATAAAAAAATATTTAATTTATATCACAATTCATTTAAAGATTTTTGAAAGAATATCATTCTTCCATTTTGTGTTACATTTCTTTTAAACCATTTCTTGTGTAGAAATAGAAAAGTGTAGAATTTGTTTCAAAATATTAATACAAAATTTACACCACATTCATACAAAGGACACCCTCAATTTTTTAAGACTTTTTCCATTCCATAATTTCCATGAACAGCCCTTGAACTAAAAAAAACACTTCTACGAAACACTTCATTACCCAATTTAAATGCACTTTGAGTTGTACCATTTACATGAATGTGTAATAAATTTCATTTCGTTGCAAAGATGACGATGACAAAAAAAACAGACGAGCAGCAATTACATGCAAAGAGCAGAACCGTGGTGCAAAAATAACACCACCAGGTGTGTCGATAGATGCAACTCTACCGATGTCGAGTGCGCATATCAGATCGGAGATGCATTTGGGAAATAAATTGACTGTAATTGAGGACCGTTCTCATTGCGCATCGCTACCAACGGCAATCTGCAGCTCACTTTATTTGCCGTGGTATGTAATTTTACGAGCTATATTGATTTTTGCAATGCATTTTTATCTTCAAAAACAACCTTTTCCGATCTGCTTGCAATCTCAGATATTCAATCGCACACACAAAAAATATCAGTTTAATTGTTATTTTGCAAACAATTTGCGCAAATCTTGATAGCACACTCCAAATGATTACCAGAAGCATGAATATTCATTTCAAATCACCCTGGTTAAACAGTTTCTCACAATCGATTGTACACTTGAGTGCAGGAGTCAATCAAAACAGGCTGCAATTAAAATCCACCCTCAATGGCGAATGATAAGAGGAGAAAAAGCAGCAGCAGCAGCTCAGGGCAGTGAAGTTAAACTGTTCCACAATTACTAGAAATGGAGGAAGTGGAGATGAGTGCTTACAACACAATATTTACTCAAACCTTGTACAATTTCCTGCTAGTGCACTTTAACTGTTCGTACCAGACATGGTTGCCCCACTTCGCGCGCCCCCAGTCTAATGCAATCTCTTCCTTTAAACTCAGCCGTTTACACTTCTCATCAATAGTCAGTTCCATTTCACGTTCCAACAAACACAAGACAAGAATCGGCACATGGAAAGAAAGACACAATTCCCAGTGGAATGGCCAACCATGTGCACACTGCCATACACAGGGAAGGTCTCCCCCTTTTTCCCACTCAACACTTAATGCAAACGCTCCGTTTTCTTTGATGCCCGCACATGCTTATCGCATTCAAATGAGCCTAATTTAATTAAACGTATAATTTTCACTATATTACACACCCCAGTAGGAGTGGATGAGATGATCTGCACCTACCTTGAATTCGACTGCCTGCCTGGAGTACGCAGACGATTGCCCCCTTTAGCCACCACAGCAACACATACAGTGCTTGTGCCCCGTAGCCGTTTTTTACCTCCCCCGAGGGCGTGTTAATTGATGGCTTTGGATGCTTTCTGTTTCTCGTTTTTTGTTGTTGTTTTGTTTGGACCTTCTTCTTCTCACACACTACTGCACTGAGATGCTGGAGCGACGGTAGCTTTACCTGCAGCTGCAACTCCCTCATTAACTAGGGGATGTGTTTTTCTACCTCTCCTCAGCATGCACAACGACTGATTGCACTTGTCGCCCTGAGATGCACGATTCCTCAGTGTTCACCGGTAGCTAAGCAGCGTGATCCAATTCACCCTACACCCCACTCCCGGCACAGATAAATCGCTCTATTTCACTTCCCTTTTCGGGTGGGTTTCAATTGCACCGCCAAACGCTCGATCACACGGGCACACTTGCATTGCATTCATTTTTCTTGGGTCGGTAATTTGTGTACACTGCTCGGAAAGTAGCGTAAACTTTTCACCCACCTCTTTCCTAGGTCGCGGCTGTTTGTTTATGCTCCTTTCCCTACGGGTTCTATTTCATACTCCACCTGGAAGCTCCAGCAAAAAGCGGATCAGCCCCAAACCGCAGGTGTACGACAGCCCTTGCCAATTAATTACATCGGTATGCACCGCACCGAGATCGTGTCCAGTAGCAGCCCCAACCCCGCTTTCATCGAGCTGGGGTGGTGAGAGCGTTAGACACACTTCCTATGTTGTCTATGGCGCTTCGCAACCCGTTCAATCACCAAACCGTCGTCGTGTGCTTCCGGCGCCCCGGTCAGTGCTTACACACGGAGCTCACCCACCGTGTCACTTTGCTACAACCTTGCTGTTGTAAAAAGAAAGACAGGAAGAGAATGAAGAAAGCAGGCCAAAGAAGCAGTGCTCAGCTGCACTGCAAATGGGCGAAGAGAAAGAAAAGTGCATCACCATTGCATCACACCGTCGTAGGGCGGTTGTGAACGCAAATATTACACGCCTCACAGTGAACACGCGCTTGATGACTCGCCCCTGTCAAATAAGCCCCACTCCCCCTCCCCATACTCCATCCCGTTCGATGCGGCTGCCGACGACACTTTCCGGTCGGACGGGACACACACACACACACACACACTATATGCCGCCCGCCTGTCCTTGTCAGCATGCATCAAATCTGCATGCCTAATGATGTGACAGTGTGGCGGGGCAAGGAATTAATTTTATATCCAACGCCCCAAGCACGCCAGCAAAACAGGGCATTCCACCGTGAGTGTGTATGTGCGTGTGTGCGTTGCTGCATTCATTCACTGGGGGTTTATTCCAGCTGATTATCTACCCTCGCACACACCAACTCGCCACCCAACGGTCAATGCGAAGAGTGCAGCTTTGGAGAGCTTTTATTTAATCACGGAACGGATCGAACGATCAGGGTGATCTTCAGCTGATGAGTGTAACTAGTATGACATTTGGGGCGGGAGGGGGAGGGGGTGAGAAGAATGAGCATGGGGATGGAGGTTCAATATCAGTGATGCATAAATTGTTTCTCATAAAAATGCATCACCAATGGGAGATGGCTTTGGAGTTTGTCTGCCAGCCTCACAGCCTCTCGCAAAGATTGGTTGCGATCGTTATGAGCGTCTCGACCTCCGTGGCGGTGCACCGACAATCTAAGGAAACACACCCTAACTGCATTAAGCACTCGCTCACGCACTTACTGTAAACCGTACACACACACAAACTCTCTTTCTCACTCTCTCCTTCGTACACACATTCACCAAAAAAGCACATACACACATCCACCAGACACGCTTAAGTATTCTGCTCACTTATACGTTGGGATTGTTGGCCCCTCCCCGCCACCCCTCGGAATCTGGGTGACAATTACACTTTCGATCAATTTGCATTCAAACGCACTCCATTTTCACGTCACACACACAGTGCGTCACAGTGACTGGGATATATTTACGCACCCTTAATGCACTTCTTAAACGACGAAGAGTTTAAAATGCATCTTCTCGAGACATTGAATTATTTTACAACATTTTCACATACATCAAAGTGGGAAAATGTACTTATAAAAAAACATAAAATCAATAAAGGTCACAAGTTACGCATTCATAATTCACACACCAGTGATAGCGATGAGAGCTTGCCCAGCGGAAACTTAGATCACAACGGAACACAAAACAAATGCGACAGAGACTACACTCCCCCGGGACAAGGGGAAAATAATACTGTACAGACCCGCGAGCTACGGCACCAGAGAAGGGTTTTGGTGTTAATTCAATTTAAAACAGTCCAACGTCTTGCGCGTTTGCCCTGGTTCCCTGTTGGCGCGTGTTGACCCTTTCCAAGACGCGGCAAAGGAAACTTTCTTCTGCTATCTAAAATAAATAAGCACACACGTGCACTAACAACAACAACCATCCAAGAACTCACATTGTTTAACGAACAATTACATCTAATTTAAATTATTCACTCACAACGTACTTCTCCCTTCTAAGGGATTGGCTTTAAAGAACAAAAAAAAATCACGCCATTTATCTTGCTCAGCTTCTAACCGAGCAATGCCGTTACACACGTTGTTAGCGCGCGCCAACAGTCCGGTGCAGTGTGCGTACGCACCAGATGACGGGGGAAAACTGAGCGCGAGCACGATGCTTGATACTTTTCCAAAGTCGGCAGGGTTTGGCTACGATCTGGGCCTGAGCTTGCCCCTTCAGGGTGTATCCGTACCCGAACCGCCCCGCTCTGATACGGCCAAGCGGTTGGTTTGCCGGGCGAGCGGACTGTTGCAGGGCACAGCGCAAGCGTCTGTCGCACCACATGTTGCACGCGACGCAACATTCGCGCACAGTGCAACAAGACGGGGACATAACAAAATCTATACTGAAGCACACTCGGGACAGTTAAACCAATAAACTAGTTTTCTTTCAGCGGATTGTAATTTTCTAATCAACAAAAGAGACAACACTAACTATTGTTTATTTTTTCCATTTTTAATTAAAATGTTTAACATCTCATTCAATTAAATCATGAAGAGTAAAAATAAATTGTGAATTTGTTGTACCGAAAAGAGCAACATAGTAAATAATAAGTTGATTAGCAAAAAATAAAAATAAAAGAACCTGAAATGCTTTTGTGATAATATAAAGTAAATCTTAGTTTTTTTATACACCATATCCTTAACTGAGGCTCACGAAGACTTCCTAGCCCAAGTATACCATTTTTATGTTTTATTATATTTTATTAAATTATGTTCTTAATTATATTTTTTTATTGTTTTCTTAATTTCATATTATTATTTGATATTTGAACATGTTTTTTATCTATAAATGTATGCTATATTGTATATAATATTAGCAATAGGGCCTTTTTGGACCATTCCTGTATTTAAAAAAAAAAACATAATATTCAAACATGTAAAAAAGAACATAACTAAAGTTGAAATAATGTGGCTTCCCATATGTTGTTTTTATTAACTTGAGATACTATCTTTCATGTTTATTGCTACACATATATTACTGTGTATATTGGGTGAACAGTTGTGTAATTAAAGCTTTCGTGTCTGCTTTGTAAAGTATGTGAAGTAAAACATTGTTTATATTAAACTGAAGTTCGTTAGACCATTGCTTGAAATGTTGTGGTGCTGCATCGGAAGTACATTCTTTTAAATTGTGTCTACTTTCTCTAATGGAAACAAAAACAAAATTCAATTTTTAATAACAACAAAAACACTCTTCTTTTGAGCAGCACTTTTTTACCCATTTCGCATCTTTACCCAATCTCACAGTGAAGAGGCCGACGCCGAAGACGTCTGATTTCTGTTGCACGACACGTACGCGCACGCATGGCGCAAAACGTGCCCACAATATTTCGCCTCATTCGCTTATCAAACACGGAAAAACGGTCACCCCAAACCTCGGCGAAGAAGCGTGTGCGAGATCTTCTAGCCCGACGGTCCGATAAGACGAAGCGCACATCGCTCCGTCCGGGCGCTGTGGTGATGTTAATTAAATCTTCCCATCTGCCCAGCTCGTAGCTAGATAAAGGAAAAATTGTGCACACAAAAAAGCAACGCAACGATGACAACAAAAATAAAGAACGCTTGCCCTCAAATTAACAGTCTAAAAGACAAATGCGTCGAAGTATGGCAAAGTGAATGGGGTGGGGGGGGGGGAGGGGAATGGTCTAGCCTAAGAATTGGTGTCACCGCATCGATCTGATCTGATTGCAAATTGCTCGTGACGAGCGATGTAACATCGTGATAGCACCGATGATGCGCCCAATCCCAATGTGGTACAAAGGTGATAGAATTGTGTCAAAGGGAAAAGCGCGACATAATTAAAACAATTGTAAATGCAACCACAAAAGCAAATCGTGGTATGAATCAACATTGTAAGTAGCTCAATGGAGCTTTTGGTTGTTTGTTTTGGGGTGCAATTGTAATAGTAACAATCAACAATCTGCACGCTGCTCATCGGCACAGCTTCGCTGGGAAAAAGAGCAGCAATCAAAGGAAGAGTAATTTCCCCACCAGCTAATTAATTAGCCACCCTGCCAAGTGTCATTAGGCATGTACGCCGGTCCAATCAACAGTCCGACACCCGTAATGACCACACATTCAATCCAGTAGTCAGCAATTTGCAACCATTTCGCTGTCTCGGAATGACAGCCTCCGATGGTTCATTGGCTAATTGAAAACGGAGAACGAGTCCTCCACCACATAAACAGGCAGGCAGGCAAGGGAGCAACAAAT
Organism: Anopheles melas; assembly: GCA_000473525.2. Taxonomy (NCBI): domain Eukaryota; kingdom Metazoa; phylum Arthropoda; class Insecta; order Diptera; family Culicidae; genus Anopheles; species Anopheles melas. Next base: position 4,025 of record AXCO02000880.1, on the reverse strand, counting down.
CACCGAAACGATCGTACGGAATCAATAATTATGAGGAAACGCAGAGCGAATCGCAACCGTGAGGATGAGTCCGAGCTCCAAAACAATCATCTTCCTTCATCCACTAACGAGGGTAACATACGTTTCCCGTTTGTCGAGTCATTTCTGAAGCACTCGTCGCAGTTTATCTACGATTGGCGCCTTCTAAATGGCCCTCTCGCCCTGTGCAGCAGTCGCAGATGCACAAACAAGTGTAACCCGTTTTAGGAAGGATAACAAACAGACGGACACACTCACAATTTACATCGGGCAAATCGTTTCAATCAGCTGCTTATGTTCGTGCTTTGCTGCTCCCTGTCTTTCTCTCCTTTGCAATCTGATGAACTCTCGCACCGGACCGGGGCAAAAGACTGGAGCTGCATCCGGGCTAACGAGCTGCATGAAAAGCATCTCGCGCTTAATGGCACCCAAAACACCACACCCTGGGTGGCCCTGGGACGAACCTTTGCAAACAATGGACGCTGCACGAGCGATGCGCTTACATGTCCTCTCCCCACCCCCCCTTCAAACTAACCTGCCTACCTGCCAGCATAATCGTCGACCCGGTCAGCAGATCATGCCGATAAACTCAATCCGGTTCGGCGGTCGCAAGGGTCCATTTTTTCAACGATTTTTACGACCGTGTACAATACTGGACGAGTAATTATTTGCCTCCGTATAAGGTAGAGGTGAAAATCGTGAGAGAGAGAGTGTGTCCATGCACTGGCCAACCTACCACCCGGTACCGTCAAACCGGGGGGCTAGTAGTAGCTGACAGGGATACCTGCGGAATGTCACCCGGAGTTACACCGATACAGCGATGCCGGTACATACTTAATGGCCAAATAAATCACACTCCAAGCCGATGCCGAGACCCTGCAGGCCCTTCCAGCACGCTTTGTCAATTTATCTTTGATTATCAGGCCTGCCGGAGAAAAATGGGAAGAAGGAAGAAACCCTTAAACTCATATCATCCCCGTGACACACACGGCTGGGGTGCGCGGTGCAATACCTTATGTGAGAGAGTTGTGTGTGTGTATGTAAGAGAGAGAAAGAGAGAGAGAGAGAGAGAGAGCGAAGAGAAAAAAAATCACACAAGAAGCATGCATAAATTCACACGTTTGTAAAACGCAGGTAACAAATAGGCCACTGGCGCGGCACTTGCAACAAATCGATCCCGCGGCACCGGACACAGTTGACGGAGTTGGTCGAGGTCCGTTTTGGCAGACATTCGTTGCCTGCGGCTAGTGGGGAGACGCATTTGGCCCCGATCGTGTGGCGGAATGATAAATTCATGTCGTGAAACATAATAATAATCGTCGATTAATATTCATTTATGTTTTTTAATTTATTTACGATAATGGTGGCGTCGACTCCGACTCGAAACTCTTGCCTTCTCTTTTGCTACCTTTAGCTCTCTGCCATGCGTACAGATAGCTCCAACTCAAAGTGTAAAAATAAAACAAAGAAACCCTATGTTTTACTTTAAAGCTGCTAAAAAGTTTAAACTCAACACACACACACACACACAGTCTCCATGGAACTGGATGAAGTAATATCTCAAAGGCCTTTTCAGGGAGTGGAAGTTTTAAAATTATACGAAACGAACGAGCCGCTACCGAACTGCCGGGACTGGCAGGGGAATGATAAAGAGGGACAAGATTTATTGTGCTGCACTTTACACCACCGAAACTGCCGTGTGTCTTCAACAGGAAGCGGGAGGAAAAAACGAAAAGGTGAAAAAATGAGTGCTACAGGACAGGAGTTTTTTGTTCGCTGTTTGTTGTGGATTTTCTTTTTTATTTCTTAATTTTCAAAAGAACCTGCCCCAAGACGAAGCGTGTCTTTCGCGGCGTTTGGATGCTGCCCGTCGGCAAACAGAGGTTGGTTTGAAGGATAACGGACGACCCCGAAGCAGCGCTGTACGCATTTGTCCCCAGCGGTGCCTATAAGCATGGCTGGAAGGTTGTTGCCGGGATTTTCCCGCGGCACAGCGATAAGGTCCGAACCTTGAGCGTAATGGAGGGGAAGTGGCTCATTTTTTTCTACTTTTCTTTTCAGGATGGTGCTTTTTTGACGTCGATTCTGGCTAATTGAGTGTAATCACCGTCAAGCCAAGGTGCCGGCCGTTTCGGTGTAGACGGCTTGTAAGCGTTGAACCAAGCAAGGGAAATACAATCTGTCAATTTTGTGTAGTGGGATAAGATTTTCGGGAAAGCGACTGGCACGGAGCAGTGTTTGCTCTGAAATTCGATTACCTTTTGATTGATGAAAATTGTGTTTTTTTCTGTTTTTAAAAAATCAAAACTTTAAATCCACTTTTTTTAAGCATTGCGTGATCTCCTTTTTGAGCAACGGTAAAGATTTACAGAAACTTAATAGACTATTGTTTTCATTTAGACTATTGTTATGGACAGTGCCTGCCACAGGTAGGACTGACTATCCTGCTATCAGTAATCTATCAATCACAGATAGTCAAGCTCATTAGTGATGTAGGACAGGCCAAGACCGACCACGGTGGTAACGTCAAAGTAAAAGAAGAATAAGTAGAAGAAGACATTATGTATGAATTAAAATTGTTCTAACTAGTTATCCCCGAAGTTAAGCTTACTCATAAAATAGTGGTATCATGATTAGTAGTTTCATAGACTCACATTAAATATATTCAAAACATTTATTAAAATGAAGTTAATGTATTCGATGCCGGTCTCGTACGACTTAACAATATGCCCGTCATGGGTTCAAGCCCCGAATGGACCGTGCTCCCATACGTAGGACTGATTATTCTACTATGGGTAAATCAATAAGTCACTGATAGCCCATCCCACTAGAGGTGGGGTCCAAACGCAGACAGTCCTTGACCTACAACGATTGTTGCGCTAAAGAAGAAGATTTTTTTTCGATGCTCATACAACTGTTGTCCACGTCCGAAATCCCAACGAATATCTATGTACATGTACATATGTTCCGCAACTACTGTTTCAATGTTTGGCCGGTTGCATCGACCTCTTGGCCAAGCTAACGCAGTAATGTTGCAACTTGTCGATCTTCATTTTCAGCATCCATTGGAACCTCAAGTCGCATAGGGTCGTTGGCCATTCGGAACTGGGCGTGATTTCGATGCTCTGATTGTTGTTTAATAGTGCCAAGATGCTGTAGACGCCGACATATGCCTATACGACGTCCACAAACTGCCGCACGGAGTCCGTTTTAGACGCTACGGAGTACCGTTCTTGGCGCTTCTAGACGAAGCTGTTTCACTTTTTTGGTCATCAAGGTTAGAGTTTGGCTGGTATATGTGCCAAATTATGTCTGCTTTTTGTCATAGACTCATGAATACTTTTATCGATAGTGCAATTAATGTTTTGTCAGTGCGGGTCTTCCCATGAAAAATTGATATTTTTCCATTTTTAAATGTTAACGTTAGTATATTAAATCGGCTTCGGAGATTCCTTAACGCGATATGTCGTTGATGTTTTTTTTTTTACATTAGGCATTGTGGACATTATTCTTGTTTTTTAATTAATAAGTCATATGAATGGAGGAAAATTACAAACAACCTCTGTATATTTTATAACAGCCAGTCAACCAGCTCATCAGTATGATTCGCCGCCGATTATTACTTTCATGCTTCTTGAGCTTGCATATTAATTCAAGAGATTTCATAAATACTTCATTATAATTTAAGTGTCCCCTATTATCTTCATATAAAATGAAAATAAGGTTAAAGGTTCATATTTATCCTCCCTCTATAAATCCCATGAATTTAAGCCAAATCTACCATAAAGCAGCGAGAAAGGGAGAGAGCCACTACGAAGCGCATACAACAAGCAAAATATTCGAAACAATATCATTGGCAAAATGGTACCGTTATTACTTATAGCACGTTGTTGGACAAGATCCTCTTTTCGGCTTCCTGTTCCATCCATAGTACGCGAGTAGTATTTTTGAGTGAGATTTACGACGTTCGCACCACATTTCCAGGAAACATTACATCGTAATCCGTT